>CM008342.1:40142789-40153468 GCA_002525835.2 Ipomoea batatas | reverse complement strand
ATATGTGAATGAGATTGAATGAAAGAAAGAAAGAAAAACTAACACATATGCATATATGGGACTTTGTCTCAAATAAATAAATAAATAAATATACACGCACACATAATTCATTCACACGTGGGCGTGACGGAACATGCCTAGCAAGTAGGTGCATTACATGCACCCACTAGGCACGTGAAAAAGATTTTATTTTATTTTTTGGTTTCTTTTTATGGGTTTTTTTTTCTCCTCTCACTAACTCTTCTCCCTCTCCTTGTTAGCTATTAGAACTTTGAGCGTAACACCTGCTATGCATAACTTTTTAGTTTTTTTTTTTTAATATTATTTTTTAATATTAACGTGTGAAGAAGAAAACTTACATATATAATGAGAAAGGATTGGAGGCACCCTTACATGATTGTATTGACTATTGAATACAATGTGATGCCTATATTAGTCCATATCATAAAAATTTTATAATAAAATTAATATGGTTATACACAATTTTTGGTTTTTTTTTTTTTTTTTTGAAAACACACAATTCTTGGTTGATTACTTATAAATTGAACAACTAATTACAAACAATTAAATTAAATGATGTCATTATTTACAAAATTTGTTATGTGACGTTACACATGTTGAAAAATGAGAGCACATGCCACTAATTATGTGGTATGATTACTTAATTATGGTGTTAAAGTCAAAGCCACTAATATGGTATGGTGTTAGTAGGATCAAACGTGATCCAATTTGCAAGTTCTAGTTTAGTAAAATCTACTCTATATATTGTCATAAATAGCCCGGTAAGACATGAATAAATGTGGGAATAATGTTCTTTGTCATTTGTCTTTTGAATTGTTCAGCACTTCAGCGTGGCTTAGACGCAACGCAAGCGGCTTAGCATAACATTATGTGAATAATTGAGATTTTTTTCACCCTTTTATATCACAATATTAATTCATAACTTTCAAAACTTACATAACTAATCAACGCGTATTAATTATTTAGCACAAATAATCTTTATAGTGAAATCACGATCAAATTTTCATCGAAAAATTTATATGCTCTTTATAGCAGAGGTATAATGGTTTTTTCTTTTTGTGAATATCTAACTAAAAGGACCATTTGCACTAAGAAATTAATATTTGTTGACCAATTATGCAAGTTTTGAAAGTTTTAGATCAACATTGTTGGTGCCACAATACTCATTGGACCAAAAAGTGCGGAAAACTCTAAGGATAAAATATGACGGTAAAAAGAAAAAACCATTATACCCTTGCTATTGATGGGAAATAAAATTTCCATTGACAAATTGACGGAGGTTTCACCAAAATGATCATTTGCGCTAAGAAATTGATACCACGCAAGTTTTGAAAATTGTTGATCGACATTGTTCGTGCAACAATACTCGTGGAATCAAAAGTGCAAAATATTTGAATAAATGATATCGATTTTGAGTGGTTTATTTTAATTTTCGTTATTTTTTAACTAATCATAATTTGATAGTATATAAACGACGTAAAATTGTTTGGTCTAAGTAGTGGAGATTATATTATATACAAATCTGATTATTAAATATAATGTTGTACTAATAATGTTTCATTTTGTCATGTTAGATAATCAGGTAACCATGTAGTTCATGTTGTTGTTAAAGTTGCGTGCTTTTGAGTTTTGAGTAACTCTATTAAGGGGTTTTTTTCCTCTAGTTTTGAAGGCAAATCATATATCGTGGATGATAGAATGGAAGGGAGAAAGAAAAAACCCAATCATGCTGCAAGGGTTGGTTTTCATGGTTTTAGAGGATATAACAAAAAAAGGAAGAAAAGTTGTCCGGTTAACTCGCACTCTGAGGTTCTTAGGTAGCGCATAATTACATATAAAGTTAACATTTTTTTTCATCTCCCTCTCTTATTGTTGAGTGTTGACCACCAAAAACTCTTTACAAAAATTCAACTTGGGAAGCTCAGTATTTAATTAATGGGTTAGATTTTTTGGCCTTATTGATAAAAGATTCGACCTGCCTTACGGATTGAGACTCGTGAAATGATTCAAACAAATTTTTGCCATAACATGAGTACTTAATTAATCACAATTATTCTACTATATGGACTCTCAAATCTTACTTCTTGATGTAGCGGATATAAACTATTTTTTTTCCATGTAAATCTGAATACAAGTGTATACATCAATATTTTGTGTACGGAAGTAAAAGTTATGGGTAGAAAAATAATAGGACAATAATATTTTCCTTTTTATGTTGTACATGAGTAATTATTTGTACCATTTAAAAATAAAACCAGTACAGCACTGTTTCATCTTCTGCATTTTCATTAAAGGACCGGTGATGGCGATGGGGGTAGGGAGTTTGAAAGAGGAATATGGAGGAGACAAAAGAAAGAAGGAAACACAAGTGAGAGTAGAGTAGAGTAGAGTGAGGTGAAGTCAAATCACTCTGCACAAACTTAAAACCCCATCGAATCAGCCAAAAGAAAGCACAGCAGCAAATCCGGTAAAAGCCATACCAAAAAAGCTCGCCGCCTGTAAAGAAAACCCACAAACTCCCCTCTCCAAATCTCACTATTCTTCTTCTTTTTCCCGCTTCGCCGCTCATTGCTGCGATCCCCACCGTTTTTTTGCGTTATATGCATTATTATATTGAATGTGGGTGTCCCATTTTTACCCATCAGGTTTGTCTCTCTGTGTGTACTGGTTTTTTTGTGTGTATGGTTATCAATACACATCGAACAGGTTGTCCACTTGTCCCAGTAGGCCAGGCGGTTTCCTTGTTTTCGTTATTAGAATCTTCTGTCGTGAAATTGCAATGATTTTTTTTCTTGAATTTAACCCATTTGCGGAAATCTTTGTCTGTCACTCGTATTTTTTGAAAGTTTTTGGGAGGACGCTTAAAAAGTTCAAGTTTTTATGCAGACCCAGAAGAGGAAAGAGCGGAGAACTTTGGCTTCTTCATGGACTGATGATCTTTTGCGACTATACTTTGATTTTGTGGCAATTCTAGCTCAATCCTAGATCTATTGCATCCTCACAATCAGTGATTTAGAAGCTGTATGAATTGATTGTTTAAGAGCTTTCTGTGAAGATCGGAGTTAGGGTTTGGGATGGAGGGGCGGATGAAAAAGTACCGTCCTTTGAGCCCGGAGAGAGCCAAAGTTTGGACGGAGAAATCTCCAAAATATCGGCAGAAACAGCAGCCCAGGAAGGAGGAGCAAAGTAGCAGTAGTAGTAGTAATAACAGAGTTGCTGTGGTGTATTATCTATGTAGAAATCGGCAGCTTGAGCATCCCCATTTCATTGAAGTCCCTCTTTCTTCCCCGGAGGGCCTCTACTTGAGAGGTATACTTTCTTTGTGGCCTCTAATTCGTTCTAATTTTGAAATACTGAAATTTGTGTTTTTTTTTTTGGTCTGAAGATGTAATTGAGAGGCTTAATGTTTTGAGGGGCAGAGGCATGGCTTCAATGTACTCTTGGTCTTGCAAGAGGTAAAGTAGTCCAAGTGTTTGTTTTTTTGTTTGTGTGAATTTCAGCTTTTGATTTCAAAGGGTTTAGTTTAGGCCTTAGTTTTTCATTGATTTTGGGTATTGAACTTCTGTGATTGTTTGGATTCACAGGAGCTATAAGAATGGGTTTGTTTGGCATGATCTTTCTGAAGATGATCTGATTCTTCCTGCTCATGGTAATGAATATGTTCTCAAGGGTTCAGAACTTTTGGAAGAATCTAATTTAGGTATGCTGTTATACCTTACACTTTTGATTATGGAAAGCATCGAGTTCTTGCTACTAATGAATCCAATTCCTAATTCCTTAGTTACTAGGAAATAACTGTTTCGGATGGAAATTGGCAACGCGAGAACCCTTGATTTGCCTAATCTTTCTAGTATAGTAAGTCATTAATTCTGGCATGATAAATTGGGATAATGTAAGCTATCATTTTCCTTTCAGGGAACTTCAGCCCTGGAAGAAATGTTCGATTTCAAAATCCAAAACTGCTACCGGAACCGCCATCTGCTAGAAGCCAAGACGATTCTTCCTCGTCTTCCAGCATGAATGGGAGAGGAACAAAACCTTCTCAGGATGATGAACTTTCTCCCCCGGTTGAACGTCCCAATTCATCTGCTGTGTCCCCCGAGTCTAGTGCTGGGAAAAATTTCTCGTGGAATGGTTCGTTAAGCTTGGCAGAGTACAAGGTGTTCAAGAACGATGGTTCTGCTGATGCTTCCACGCAGACAGAAGAAAATCCAAGCAGAAACAATAGTGTTCGGGAGACCTGCACCAGAGGCGTTTCAACAGATGATGGATCTCCCGAGCCTGAAAGTAATAGGGCAAATGACAATCAGCACGTTTTACAGATAAAAGAGTCGTCTGAGATTTGCAAAGAGGCAGTTTCACCACCTCCGTCTACATTTAGTGTATCATCAGGTGGCAGAACTGATACCTTGGAGTCTCTCATTAGATCCGATATCAGTAAGCTCAACAGCTTTAGAATTCTCGAAGAGGAGGAATTCCGAGTGCCCACAACAAAACTTAAGCCTTCAAACATGCTAATGCAATTAATCTCCTGTGGATCCATTTCGGTGAAGGATCACAGTTTTGGTCTTATCCCAATGTACAAACCGAGATTTTCGCATTCAAAATTTCCATCCCCACTATTCTCAACCTCATTAACCTTGGGAGAACTCGATTGCCTGACCGAAAATCCTAGACTAATGGGTCTGAGGTTAGAAGATAAGGAGTATTTCAGCGGGAGTTTGATCGAGACAAATGTGCCCAAAGGAGTAGCTGTTCTTAAAAGGTCATCATCATTTAATGCTGACAGGTTAGTAAGATATAATCTATTCATTTTACTTGGTGATGGATAATTTGGTTTGCAACTCACATTTAATACTGAATAATAAATATGTTGAGATGCAGGACTAATAAGCAGATTGATCCAGTCGAGGACAAAGAGGAGGATGTAAGCTCGACAGGCTCAAAGTGCATCCCCCGAGCAATCAAGGCGTCGTTGAGTAAGCATCCAAGAAGCGAATCAATGAGATCTCCAATTTCCGAGGGTCCAAGAATCTCATCTGAAGGAGCGGAGAACCCACAAGCCATCACGTTTGACACACCAACAGGAGGAAGCAGGAGAATTACGGAGCCTACCTCGGGAAAGAAACAGTCAAAGAGAGCCGAATCCTTCAGGGAGGAGGGGAATGCGATCAAAATTATCGAAGAAAGTTAAGTTTCAACGCTGTGTGATTTAAAATACTAGGCACATACAATGTAAACAACGTGCATTCCCTTATTCATGTTGGTTTAGAACTTGAGATTGTTTTTCATTTCTTACCAACAGGCTTGCTTCAGGAGCTCGGGTTATAATACAGTCAAAAGGATCCCCCGACAATGAACTTTGAACAATTTTGAAGGCCGACTTTGGGCATCACAAGTTTTGGTTATTCTGGCGGGGAATCAGCAAACTACACTCATTTGCAACTGAATCACCATTACTTCATTGTAAATCTATGTTAAAGATGAAAACTTGAAGCAGATTTGAGTATCTGGTGATGGTTAACAGGGAGGTTGAACACTTGGAATGCCTTAGTGGTAAAATCCTTAGGTTTTGCACTTCACTTCTGTAATAGTATAGGCACCACAATCAATGTTAATGGTTCCAGACTCTCCCTCCCTGCTAGATTTAGGTAGCCAAAATGGTTGTTGAATTAGTACTTTATTTACTGAAAATTATATTGTGATGATTCACATCATATTTCAGAGCACTGTTATTTTAACTTTGGGCAGCCATTTAACAAGTATTTCTTGAACAATTCTCCCCAGTGTACCTTTGAGGATTATCAACATAAATAATGCATGGATTCACTGAATTGTTGGCTTTTTTGGGGTAAAATAATTACTCCCAACAAGATCTTGATTCTCTTGGCCTGTCCAAATAATTTTAAAAAATGACCCAATTCTTTAATATGCACAGAAATACCAAAGTTTTGTTTGTTTTTTAGGCAAAATAATATACTAATCTTCCAAGGTTGGCAGACATGTCGGGCGCTTGGAATTTGAAAAGAAATATATATATAAAAAAGAGAGAAGTGTGAATGAAGACACAACACAGAACACGACATTCACCAAGGAAAAGCAGCATGGGATGCCTCTTTTTTTCTTAAAATACATTTGGTTTCGTGCTTACGATAGACTGATCTTAAACTCTCAGAACTCTTGTCCAAGAGTGCTGGAAGAGGTAAATCACGAGTCATCTAATTAATCTTCAGTTTTCACTCCAAGGACTCGTCATCATCTCTAATCAGTTTGAAATTTTGAATCGAACTCTTATCCTACTGCTATTGAGCTAAGTCTCGTGAAACTCTCTGTGAATCTTTTGACTTGGTGGAGACAGGTTTGACCACAAGTGATGGTTGTAAAGTCAAATTAAACTTTAGTGCCCCCATTGTACTTAGGCCAAGAAACAAAATACATACAGAAATCAAGAATCAAATAAATGTGGTGGCGACCCCTCTGCACCACTACCCACACACCATTTGCCTGAGCCATGACAGCTTTTGAATTCCCAGTATTCTTCAGCTGTCCCCAGAGCGCCAGAATCACACTGAGTTGACCTCCAAACAAAAAGTGTACAAAATAGCCAGAACTCAGTTCTCCCGCCACTCTCTTGTTACAATCAAGAAGTCATACTCTCCCAAGGTGAAAAAGTGAATTCTTTATGATGTCTAGTTTAGTGTTCATGTGACACTAATAATCATAATAAAGTATATTACAACAAAAAAAAAAGCATAATATTGTGTGATTGTATGTAATTAAATATTTACCGTATCTAGATAGATTGAAATCGGATTATAATATAAATTTAAATCTAATCAATTAACTAATATAATCCATGACATTTTTCAATGTGGACTCCCTTCACACTTCTCTAGACAACTGGACTTTTTAAATTTAATTAAAGAGTTAAATCATTTAGAGCAAGTACTAAAGCAGGAAAAGAAGACAACCAAATTATGAATTTATGATCCATTAAAGTTGGAATGAAGCAGGCAGGCCGCATTTAAACCAAAGAAGCTAAGCGACAAAGGATTTGTAATCCGATTGGGGAATCCTGGGACCAAAGAAGGGGTGATAGATGAAGCAAGAGTGAGAGATTAATGATAAAATGTTGGATTTGAGTTCAAATTAAAGTTGGGACAAACACATGGGTGGGTATAAAGTTGCCTCTCACGTGGACAACAACAAACACTGTTTTCTTCAAAAGAAATTGCAGTAATGAATGTAAAGAAGCTAAACTAGTAAGTCTCTGTCTGTTGTTGAGTGTCCGAGTGGTTAGGAGTTTAGGAATTAGGAGTGGAACATACTACAATCACGACAGTATACCATTTTTACTGCATTTGGCGCATCTGATTTTATTTTATTTTTGGGTTTTGTTGAAATCATAATTTGGTAGCAACTCCACTTTTGTTTCTTTGTAATTGACCCCTTGTTGGGCCGCACCACACTTGTTTAGCTTTTTCTGTGAGAATGAGAATGGGTTGGGCTACTAAGAGAATGGCCACCGGGATTGCCTAACCAAAATCATTTTAGAAACTCCATTTTAAAAGATTGGGAGGACCAAATGTGACAGTTTTAAAAATTATAAGAAATGTAAAAAAATTAATAGTTAGAGATCAAATGTAAAAATGTCCAATAATCATGTGATCAAAAGCGTAAAAAAAAAACTCATATGATACACTTACACTATGTTTAGCTCTCTCAAAGAAAAAAAAAAAACCAAAAACAAAAAAGTCAAATAGACTATCAAATTTTTGTTGGTCATGCAATTGGATCATCAAATAAAAGAATGCAATTAGTATTTGCAGGTAAACAAGTTTCCGATAAACTTTTGTTATGTCATGCCACTTGAAAAATAAATTATTTTATTTCCTGTAATTACTTGGCAAATACTCCATCTGTCTCATTTTACCTGTTCTATTTACTATTCATTAGTCAAACCAACTCTTTCTTCATTGCTTGTTTTCTTTAGTATTTTTTTTTATTTTTAAATTTAATTTTTTTTGTGTTTAATAGTACTTTTAATGTAGTTTCTAAATATATAAATTTTATATATTAATGCTAAACTTAATATTATAAAAAATTAGATAAAAAATAACTTAAGTCAAGTCTCGTTAAACAAATCAGACAACCAAAACGGGACGGAGGTAGTATAACATATTAGTAAAATGAATATTAAAAAAAATGTTACCAACAAAGTAATTGACAACTTTTATTTGATAAAAAGTGACAAGTAAGATTATTATTATATATATTTTGTGTTACGTGGAAAGTTATAAAATATCAATTAATATTAATGTCAATTATTAAATACAGTATCATTAAAAATTATTATCCATAATGCGTAGTATAATCATTTTGATGTTGATTTTAGCCTCCAACATAAATTTTCTGGTTTAGCCCTTGGATGCTTCATCCACAACACTTAGCTCAACTTCCAGCAACAATGTATTCTACTTTCGAGCTTTCAAAAGTTTCTCGCCTCTCGAAAACCTCTTGCATTTTTCTTAACATTCATCAATAGTGAATGAAGGAAGTTCTTCCTCACCATCATCTCTTTATTATGTGCACAAGGAAATTCTTAACGGCTCCACTCTTCATTTCTTCTTCAATTCACATTGTAAGTCGTACCATTTAAACGTGAGATTGTTAGTTTCCATTTTTGATTCTTTGCTTTAGTTTGCTGAAGAGTGATGCGCAGCGAAAAATGACTTTAATCTGTTACCTTCAATCGCCATTGATTTCTGCAATATATATATATATATATATCTGTGAGATATGCAGCTTGCTATTACATACGATGCATATATACATCCAACTACCTTTTGCTCAAAGTTGAATTCCCTTGAATAAAGTGTCGAGTTGAATTCTTATGAATTGGAGAAATAGTATTTAGAGAACTCCTCTCGAAATGTTGTCATGTACGATTAAATTTTAGTTTAGTTTGAATCTAATATGACTATCGAGTAGGAGAGGTTAAGATAAAAATATATGCACGTCCTATTGGCTAGTCAAGTCATGGAATGAGATAGCCCGCATGGACAGTTGGTCACAAGGGTGAAGTTTGGGAAAAAAGATCATTGATCGAGTTTCACCAATAACAGTGTGGAGCAACCTCTCAAAGTGAGGGGCTCCTTGTGAGGTCTGTCGGGGCTGAGGTTGGGGATTCAACCTTTTTGGGAAGAAAGTCATGAAATGAGGTAGGAGCATTATCTTTCTAGTAACCTGTAGGCTGTAGCCTGTTGGATTTCAATCCATTTCAGCTCAAACAGTTAACTTACTAATCCAACCAAAACATGGCTGGGTAGCTTTGAGTGGAGGACTTGGATGCATTGTCATTTAACTTTTCTGCTCCACGAATGAGACCAATAATATATGTTATCAAGTCTTCTTGGTCTGTGTTGAAAATTTCAAAGTAATATAATTATGCAGAAAACTGTGCTAAGTAATTTACGTACTGCGTGTTGAGCATGGAACCTATGAACATGCTTACTGCAGTTGTCCACTTGATTTGCCTTGCAACTTTTCTGTTTCTAGTAGGACCAGAATTCAATCTCACACAGAGAGTTGGTGCTGAAAAAACTGTGAGGTGTTTGGCGAGGGAGAGAAAAGCTCTTATTGAATTCAAGAAAGGGCATCTGGATGATGATGGCATTCTTTCATCTTGGGGTAGTGAGGATCATAAAAGAGACTGCTGCAAATGGTGGGGTGTTCGTTGCAGCAATAAGACCGGCCATGTAACAGCCATTGATCTTCACTTTCCCGTAGATGATGATTTCTCGCCACTTCAAACTCCTTTGGGTGGAAAGGTTAGTCCATCTTTACTTGAATTGCGGCATTTGAGTTATCTCGATCTCAGTTACAATGAATTCCAGGGGCAAAGCATCCCAGACTTCATTGGTTCCCTGAACAGTTTGAAAGTGTTAAATCTAGCATATGCTAACTTTGCGGGTAATGTTCCAACTCATCTTGGAAATCTTACCAGTCTCCATATTCTAAATGTTTCGTGGAATTTAGATTTATCAATCAACAATCTTGAGTGGCTCTCTCATCTTTCTTCTTTAAGATACCTTGATCTTAGTCTAGTTCCCTTTGAACAAACCCTGTGGCCGGAAACAATTGTTAACCTTCCTGATTCCCTTGAGAAATTGCAGCTGAGTCGTTGTGGACTCTTTGAAACTATTCCCTTCACCATCAACTCTTCTGCATCTCTTTCAGTTGTCGATTTCTCTTACAACAATCTTACTCTGTCTTCAGTATCCAACTGGTTGCATAACTTCAGCACAAGTTTGACTAGCATTGACCTATCATATAACAATTTATCAGGCCCCATCCCTGAAACATTTGGGTACATGGAATTTCTTGAGCACCTAGATCTTTCTGGAAATAAATTGTCAGGCAGCATTCCTAAATCTTTTAGGAATTTAAGCCATCTAATCTCCCTTTCATTATCTGATAACCAATTAAGCGAACCCGTTTCTGAACTACTTGAAAAGTTATCAGAACATGCAGGTCAGTCACTAGAATCCTTGTGGTTAGATGGTAATAAACTCAATGGTTCACTCCCAGACATTAGTACAAGATTTTCATCCTTAAGAGAATTGGTTGTATCAAATAACCAATTGGATGGATCTTTG
>CM008342.1:40074359-40086516 GCA_002525835.2 Ipomoea batatas | reverse complement strand
TTGCGGAGGGCGGAGGTGAGCGGCTAATGTTGGCTACGGTGGTGGGAGGCTATGGAAGTGTTGCGGTGGTGGTGGAGGAGATGCTGCGGTGGAGGCGTTGGAGGTGCGGTGAGAGTGGAAAGAGAAGACTGGAGCGGCGGTGGGAGGCGATTGCGGGGCTGTGTTGCCGGCGGTGGGACGTAGGTGAGAGACGAGGTCTTGGCTGCGGAGATGCTGCGATGGTGGCTGCGGAAGTGCGGATGGAGGGTGAAGAGAGGATGGAGTGCGGCTGTGGCGTGGAGGAGGATGGCTAGCGCCGCCTCCGCTATCCTAGCGGAGGCGGCAACAGCCGGAGAAAAGGAAAAGAAGTCCGGAGGAGAGGGTAGAGAGAAGGAGGAGCTTTGGAAGAGAGAGGATGCTACTCTGTCTTTCTGATCTTATCTGTTGCAGAACCGCGATGAGAATGCTGATGCCTGAGGCTGAAACAAGGGGCCAAGGGGACTAGGAAATGGGTTTATCGGGCCCATATATATTATTGGGCCTATTAAATTTTACCATTTCGATCCAAACAAAGAAAAGGAAAATGAAGCATAGTAGTCTAAAGTTAAAAGTCCTCGCCACATATTACATACTACGGATTACATGGTAGTTCAACCTTGCTGGACGAGGTAAATCGTGAATTGTCCAAACAGCATCTCAATCAGATTCATTACTACACTTCCACTAACTTAGTGAACTTAGAGAGCCCTAACTCTAAGATGTTGCACTCTAACTTGGAGAGTCTTAACTTTAAAATGTTGTTGGTGAGAGTGCCACTGGAGTGGTGACTTAACCTACCCCTTGAGTTAGCCCCATGGGGCATAGTTCAATCCTATTCTCATTCACCTCTCCATTTTAATTTACCAACGTTTTTAATTCAGTGACGTAAATGTTTAATAAATAGCTATTTAGCTTAAACTAATTGCTACTTTAAAAAATTGCTTAGTACATGCTGGGGGGAGGAGGGGGGCAAATAAATATTATGTGGGTGTTAGGTAAATAGTTGTTAGTTCATTGAGTTAATGAGTTTAATTAGTTGATAGTATTTAGCGGATTGTAGAAAGATGTTTGATAAATTAGTTATTAACTGATTATATGCAAAATAATTTTCTCAAAAAGTTACTTTAAGCATCTTTTTGAATTTTAACATCTTGGAGCAATATGCCGTTATAAAAAACTAATTAACCAAACACTTATATTGGTTGTTTAACCAAGTCAAACAACTAATAGTGGTCAAACAAGTCAAAATTGGATAGAGCACATGAATTCTGGATGTTCTCATTGAGTGAAAGTATAGGTGAAAGAATTCGCATGCCATACAAAACAATTTAAATTAAGAAAATATACATAAAGGAGATAAATTATTTCTTAGGGTAAGTGTGTTGATCAGGTCCAATATCACGCGAACCAGTATTGATATAAGGTCCACGAAAAGTTGCTTGAGGTGGTAGCGCTTTTGATGAATCAATCACAGGCGTTGCTCTTGATGATCGGGACCTGGATCAGAGACCATGTACATGAAGTCTAGGGCAAGCAATAAGAAATATTACTTTGCTATACTTATGAGAGATGAAAAGGTTTACTCACGCCATGTAAAATGGGAATGCTAAGCCAGCAGCGACAAAGGCAACTAAGCCAGTAGCAACAATGGCATTGCGACAACGCGGCATTATGTAAGCCAAAGCAGGCTATCTGAATAGCAGACATAAAAGAAGGGGAGTTAAGTGATGAATACACAAAAGAAGCTGAGATGAGCCATCCAAATGAACAAAGCAGGATAGTAAGTTCTATTTTCAGTTAATTTTGGGCTATTTTTCATATAAGCCCTAGGAAAAAAGCAGTACCCTCCAACCAAGGAGATCCTCACAGAGTGGTCTTTCATGACCCCCATCCTTATCCTTAACAGATCAATCAGATGAAGGCACACCAGGAGAAAAGCACAGAACGTATAGAGGTATTCACTAACTTAGATGTTGCCGAATACTCCATCTTATAAGAACTTGATAGTAGAGGCAACAAATCTTCTCAAACATATCAATATGTTAAGTACACTCGCTAGTCCTTGTTTGCATGGGATACTTACAACAATCTATGGGGGTTTCCCTCTTCGTTTTAGTCTTTTAGATCTGTTAAATTTACATGGCAAAGCTAATTGGAATGCAATTTCAGATTAGCTGCATTGCAGTCTTCTTCGAAATGATTTTGAGGGTTGAAGACACTCCAGAAAGAAGACTTGGCTGAGGATCATGGACTCATGGGGTTCAGAATGCACAAGCAGGATATAAATTTGAGCATTGAACATGGCATAATAAGGGAGGCAAGTTAGAATTTGAGCAAGAGTAGAGAGGTTTAAAGACAGACTAAGTTTCACTTATGTGCATGACATGTATGAAATTTTGGAGTACCAGCAACAGAGTAACTCAAAAAGGCATAATAAGTTGTCAACAGTACATCACATGCATTCACGGATAAAGAAATTCAAACAGCAGTTTCAGGGTCAGCCTTCAACAGTTCATAGTCTGCAAAACATTTCTTGGTATTCAACACCGTTATTCCCATAGCATTTTAACTGATTGAGTGTATGTGTATATATATATAAAGGAATTTCACACATTACTCTTCACTGGAGATGAAAACAAAAATAAAAAATCTTCCAAAACGCTAATTTTACATTGAGCTTAATTAAACCAAGTAAGCAAACCCCCTTGGATCACACACACATTTGCAACAAGAAACAAACACATTCAAAGACAATTCATGAAGCTCAACGATTTTACAGGACAATGAAATGGATTCTGAAGTCAATCATAATTCTTAAAGACATTATTATAAAAACCAATCATTAACATCTACAGATAGCTATGACTTATGAGCACCTGAGTTAACATTTCAAGCTTTCCAAATAGGACTCACTACCACTTAGTTTAACTTCTATCATCAAATTATCAGCACCAACAAACACGCATAAGAGTAATTTTAATTCAGAGTTTGGTAACACATACCAGTCTAGCATGAACACATAGCTATATTTAACAAACTACAAAAAACATTAGCAGTCAAAATCTTCACGGACCAACACACCATATTCAATGTGTGTAAAAAAGTTCTCAGAAGACGCCAATTCGAAAAGATCATCAATAATGGAAGATAAAATAAAAGGTAAACATTGAAGAAATACCTAATAATCGACGTCTGAGATAGTATTCCACCGAAGTCCGATCACCGACGAGTAGCTCTCAACTCATAGTGTTCGTTTGTCGATTTGGGGAAAATGTAAATCCGCCGGAAGCTTGACCCGATTAGAGCTAATTTTGGGCCAACAGCATCAATATGTACCCAATTTTAACTATGTACCTCCACATCTTTGAGCCTACGAAAAGGCCCAATTTTTTATCCGAGTCAACACACAAGTTTTTTTATAAACAATTTCTCCCAAGTAATAAGACAAATTATATCGTGGACCAGGTCCAACTAATATTGTGAGTTATGATCTAAAATGACGTCATTTTTATTTTTTGAAGAAAAGACGATATATTAATTGTCTGCGGTATAACGTGAAGTGACGAGTAAGGTTGAATTGTCATCATTTGGGGACTAGGTGCTATGATACGCTAATGCAATAATAACTAAGCATTGAGAACATCCAGATAGATTAAACTACCTAACTCAAGTCTGAAATTGAACTACTCACACATATTTAGCATAAATAAAGTAAAAGCACAAATAGAAGAGTATAAACACAACATAAGAGAAATAGAATGAAAGATAAACTTGTCTTTTGAAGAGTAGATGAAGAATTTAGAATTTGGTGCTAAAATCCTTGATTACAACCTTCAAAAGTGCAAGAAATGACAAATCTAGTACTAATCTAAGCTAGGGTAACAATAGAAATTGAAGGGAAATAAGCTAAGACTACTTAGGGCAAGACATCACAAAAACGCTTAAATAATATTTAGATATGGACAAAACAGAGAGAGAGAGAGAAAAAAAAAAACGCAACGTGACAAGGGCATGGCCGTGCCACTGGATGTGCCAAAATGCAGTGCACACTGCCGCGATTGGCATGTCCAAGAGATACAATAATGCATAAAACATGCTATTGTTTTGCAAAAGTAAATTCAACATTAGAAAATTTTCTAGCTATTTCTTTAATGTGCTTTGATGATAAGACGTGATGTACATAAACACTAAATTTTAATATAGAAAATTTAAAAAATATAATAACCAAAAAAAAAAAAATCAAGCCGTTGAAAAACGGCTTAATACTTTAAAGAAAAAAATTATATATAAAACAGAGGGCGAAAAACAGCTATCCTCCACCCTCTACACGTCAAATTGACGTGTGGCAAGCATGTACTATCTGATTGCACATGTTGGTCACGTGATAGGGTGGATGATAGCTATCATCCACCCTCTACACGTCAAAATGACGTGTTGCCAGCATGCATTCTTAATGCACGTGTTGGTCACGTGATAGGGCGGAGGACAGCTATCATCCACCCTCTACACGTCAAAATGACGTGTGACCAGCATGCACTATCTAATTGCACATGTTGGCCACGTGATAGAGCGGAGGACATCTATCCTCCACCCTCTACACGTCAAAATGACGTGTGACCAGCATGTGTTATCTTATTGTACGTGTTGCTCACGTGATACGCACGACTTTCTAGGAAGAAAGTATTCTTCCCTTTTTCCCTTCCCTCCTTTCTTTACCTTCCTCTTCTTTCTCCTTGCATTGAAGTTGCTCTAATCTCATTTTAAATTGATCAAATAAAACAAAATTATTTGAAGAAAAAAATTGTCAAATCAACACTTGACATTGACTTAACTGAATTATATGAAAAATAAAAATAAAAAGAATAAATACCACCATCTTTAAAATTAATGGGCAGCCAATTTAAATCTTAAAAATAAAAATAGCAACAAATGACATTTCTTAAAAAGTAGTAAACAAACCGTCCCTTAGGAAGTCCTAAGCACTACTCCCAAATTCCCATCCTCGCCAGTTGCGTTGCCTGCCCAGCCATGTCAACGTCCAAACGCAGCTCCGCATCCAAGCGCAAGACATCCGCCGGCGCCACTTCCGACCCGAAATCGCCGGCGCCGGCAAATTCCCAGCTATCCAACAAGGTGTTCAGCAAAGAAGACGAAATCAACCTCCTGAAAGCGCTGCTGGAATCCACCACCGACCCCACCGTCTCCCTCCCGCTGGGCCACCACGTCTCGGAGACTCAGATCGCGGCGAAGATTAAGCGGATGAAAGAGCGGTACCACAAGCTAGCCAAGTCCAAGTCCCGTATCAAGACCGCTCACGACGAAGAAGTTTACCAAATTGCTCGCCTGATCTGGGGGAAGCAGGCCAAGAAACCCGCCCCACTCATGGTCAAAATTTCCGAAACCGCCGCCGAGGAACCCTCGCCGGAAATGGAAAAACTTCCCGACGGCGAAGATTTGGGGGAAAATGCGGAAAAGGAGAACGGAGACGCGACTGGAGAAGTGGATTTGGGGGAATTTCCATATCTGGTGGAGCAAATGGCCGTGAATTTCACTGGAAATGATATGTACTTGGTGGGGTTAAGGCAATTGGGTTCGAGAAAACTGGAGGGCATGAATGAGCAGTGGAAGGGGTTAATGGAGGAAGAGGCTGAGTTCATAGCTAAGAAGGCTCAGTTTTATCAAGAGTTGATGGCTTTCAAGAATTGACATTTCCGATGAACAGAGAGAATTGGGGGGAGGCTCAGGTAGTTTGCTGTATTGTCTGTGTGGGATAAACTGTAATGCAAATGTAGAATAGAGTTTCAACAGTGATCTAATTGCGCACCATTTCAGAAAGAAATTCCTTTCGTAAGCTTTTTATCTGTCTTTAGTTCTCTTCTATACCAGTATACCCCCATTGAAACATGTAACTTAGTGTTTAACACCCTAATAGCATGACTCAAAAGACTGGTGCATCAAAGGAATGGTTGGCTTATAAAAATCAAGCATTTGTAGTTGATATGATCAAGAGAGGGCAAAATTACTTCATGAATTAGGAAAAGACACAATATTGCTGCTAAAGGCATATCAACAAACCATTCATCATTATGATCTAAGAAATGAATCAAGCCATGAAATTTAGACAGTTCATCAAGTTGTGGCTTATGGCATACCATCAATCTGCATTGAGTCTACCAGAATATTAGGCATTTACCCTCATAACTTAAAATCATTTCACTGTCATCAAATCCCCTAAAGTAAGGTTTTTAGCAACTAGAACAAATACCAAACCACCATTGAAACCATCCATAAAAAACAATTCCAACACAAAAACAGTAGCTGCCAAGTGCCGACAACAAATTAAAAAAGAAACTTATCAGAAAACAAAAGAACAAAGCAAAGTATAAGTTAACAAACCAAAGTGGAGAAAAGAACATTATAAAATAGAAAAGAAAGAAACTTTCATATAAATATCAACCAAAAGTGATATATCATTTATGCACTCTGGACAACTTAACACCATAACCATTATAGCAGGAAGATTCTCAACAGCACAATAGCATAGATTCTAATGTTTTTCTCTTTAATTTAAAATATTGTTTCATTTCTAGAGGAAATGAAAGATGACAGTGACAATCTGCAGAGAGAATCATTGGCTGATATACAAGCTTCAATTTTTCACTTGGCAATCAGGTTTAGCTGAGCCTGGTTCTCTTGCTGCTGCTGATAATTCAGTGGTCTCCTGAAAAGCATGATGTGTGGCTCTGGTCGATGAATAGCATAGTGGACCCATCCACGGCTCTGCTGAACTCCAATGGCCCTCCACTCATTCTATTAAATAAATGTAGACAAAATCAAAACAATATGAAATTTAAACCTAGAATCCAAGCAATTTATATGACTACACAGTTCCAAAATTACTCACTAGTGGTACAAACTAATCGCAGCAATGGCAGAAAGATGGAGAGCCATGCTCTCATATACATCATTAACAAAATTGACCCAATTATTGGAGTAGCATGTCAATAATAAAACTATTAAAATGAAAATTTTCTACTCCTAATAAGCCTTTACTCCCTCCATCTCATTAAGTTTAGTATTAATCTATAAAATTAATAATCATTAAAAAATATTAAAGAAAATCAGCAAAAAGGAAATAATTACTTTAACCAATGAAGAGTAAGGACATGTAAAATATGATAGATAGAGTATTTTTGTTTTGGGCCATTCATCATCAATCTCTCCAAAACATTATACCAATAAATTAAAACATGAGAAGCAAAATCTTCAAAATCAAAATCCAAAAATAGAAACTTACTTCAGAAAGAAGCCGATTCTTGGGGAGGAGTTTCGCCACTTCAGGTGGGAGAACAACATGCCTGAATAGAACCGCCGAAATCGACAAACATCAGAGGACAAGTATATTTCGGTGCTTCACAACATTTAAAAAAAAAAAAACAAAACAAAACAAAACAAAACAAAACAAAACAAAACAAATACGGAGTAAATAAATATTAAAAGAATTGAAGTGCGCTGGGAAGAACGATGAAGTACCTATACTCGAAAGTGTCATCGAAGTACTTCTCCGAATACTGAATCTGACCCATTTCAACTGCGATAACCCGAAAGGAGACAAAGACAAAGCACTTGCTTAGTTCTTCAAATTATAAGACAAATAAAATTAGAAATTAAAAATGAAACCCTAATTCGAATTTTCTGCAAAGACAATAGATTACTCAATATCTAGAGAGAGAGAGAGATACCGAGCAAGAGAGAAAATGGGGAAAAATGAATTATTAGGCTTGGAGGGGACGGGGCGCAATGATAGGTTTAGAGAAATTTACCAAATCGGCTGTTTAAATTTTAAGAGACAAAAAATAAATTTTTATAAAATGAAATGACAGAAATGGTGCTTGGCTTCATATTCAAATTTTGAATTCTTTCCCGCTTTGGGTTGATTTCACTATAAACGGTAAAAATGATGATTTCCTATATGGGGTAAGGAAGGAATTTAAATTCTGTAAATGATTAAATATTTTATATTCTCTTGTTTCTCGTTACCATCTTATTATTACTTTCATAATCTATATATTTTTAAGAAGAAGGTGAAATAAATCTTCAAATTATATACAAAATAATAATTAGGATTCTATTTCGATATAACACCTCAATTTATTAAATTGATAAAAATAATAAGCTAATTAGTTGATTACCAACCTTAATTTATCAAACTTATACAATTAAGTCAATTAGCCAATTATTAACATGTAACCGGTTAAAAGGTGCTCACATGATATCTTAATTAAAAAAAATAAATTTAAAAAATAAAAATAAAAATAGGACAAGTAGAGAAGTCATGATTTTAAAAAGAAAATAAAAATTGTTAACTTTATTTATTTTAATAAAGATGTCATCAGCTCAATTGCATCACTTTGGCAAACTAATCATCTTAATTTCATCAAATTGATGAGTCATGTGCCAGATGCACACACATCATTTAATTTTAATAAAATATGTGGCAAAAAATTTAGTTTGAATAGCGTTTTCCTTTCCATGTTTTTATTACTCCCCGCCCCTTTTGGACGAAATAAACTTGTGAAAAATATATTAAAAATTATATTTTAAATTGATTTTCTTTAAGTATGTCTAATTAATAGTGTGGTGCTGAAATAAGAGAATGTTAAAAAAGACTACAAACGTTTGTGTATCAATTAAAAACAATTAAAAGAATATCAATGCATATAAATACTTGCCTCATGCCAAGATTATAAGAGTTTCACGCTTGTAACCAACTATGAACACCCGGACATCAATCAAACTACACCTTCAGGTAAAATACGACTATATACTTATATACTGTAAATCAAAGAGTAAGACAAAAAAAAAAAAAAAAAAAAAAAAAAAAAAAAAAAAAAAAAAAAAAAAAAAAAAAAAAAAAAAAAAAAAAAAAAAAAAAAAAAAAAAAAAAAAAAAAAAAAAAAAAAAAAAAAAAAGCACTTCGAATTTCATGTATCGATATGGGGAAGAATATACGATAAGAGCGTTAGCCAGATACTAAAGGAGCACTTTGTGAGGACGACGATAGATGCCTACTTTGTTGTAGCATTAAAGTCAAAAGACGTGAGCTTTCTTAGATGCTTTCCCTTAAAAACTTTTTTTTTTTTTTGGAGAAATTCAGTTAAAAATTAACGCCCAAATAAAGAATAGACCAAAATAAAGGTGTAAATATCTCCAGGGAAACCTGAAGCATAGCCAGCCAGAGCCATTGCAAATGAATCAATTAACAAGTACAAAATGAACCTAATTCTGAAAGTACTAAGCGGTATATTTGAGATCAAAGGTTATCTAACTATCAGGCAGCTGAATCAACATTCTACCAAAATGCCCACGAAAACTAAGACATGCCTCCAAATCACTTTGCACCAAATAGCCTACAGATTTACACCCATTGCTTCATACTTCTCTCTTCTGTGAATAAATCTATCTTTCAAAAAACAGACCGCATCTGTTGAAATCAGCGATGATGCTATTCTATCACCTTATATACAACAGCCAAATTAATCCCAGCTATACATTTTCATTCCGCAAAATTGACATTTACACCCTACATTTTCAAACTTCATCCCTCCCTCCTACTTAAGTGAGAATTTCATGATTCGGAGACTTGCTTTTGCAGCATCGCCGTTCCCTGAAAAATCATCAGTTGATAATTGTCTTTGTAGTGCTTCAGCTGAAAGGCATAACACAAAACACAACATGATTAACGTTATTAGACTGATTGGGTGAGATGAGAAAGTGCACAAAATCACACAAGGTACCTCTTCTGGAGTAATATGTTGAAAGCCAAATTTTTTTGTCCAAATAGATTCAGCTTCCTCTGCTGCAGGAAGCACCAGGTATTTCACACCCAAAGATTTCAGAAGATTCTCGATGGAATAAAACAATGACTGGAAGTATCCCTGCACCAGAAGTCGTCATTTAAATATCTGCAGCTTAAGGTTACAAGCAAAGTTTTCTTATCTGCAACTTTAACTAAAATGAATTGTCTTCTTTTACTACATAGGTCTACTGTAAATTAAGGGCATGACTGGAAATACGGGCCAGACAAACAGTTAATCTTACCTTTCCCTGGCAATCAAGACTTGTTGCAACCAAAGGGAGTTCAGCTACTTCCTTCCCGAATATCCGTATTACTCCAGCAGATACAACCAAAGAGCTACATATAATAAAAAATTAGAATTAAGTACCTATGAAATATCTTCAGAAGTAACTCCCATAGTAAAATAAATATGGCTCCTTACTTGACCATTAGTATTGCACAAAGCATCCCACCAAAGTCTTGATCCTTGAAATTCCTTCTGATAATCAGATAGTATAATATTAATTGATATTACACATAGTCTATTAACATAGAAAACCAGTCAAGAAAGATCAGTAATCCAGACATTATTACTTACCCATAGACCATGGTGGGTATCAAATCAAGGCGGCTAGTACTGGAATCAGCAATGGGGTCAAAAGAGTCCTAAGCATAATTAGTTGTAAACAGATATTAGTTTGAAATGAACCATTGCCCAAGGGACTAGTCTAACAGCATAAACATTGTAATTTCAAACTACTGAAAATTTACACTTCCAGTGAAGTCAAAACTGCCCTAGTACTATGTCACTTCTTATCACTACTCGATTGAACCATACCCCCAGCATAACAAAAAGACAGTTTGAATAGATCAAGGATGGGATGGGAAAAAATTCCAATTTAAAACCAAAACAATAAAATGTATAGAAAGAAGATTGAAAAATGGAAGACAAGGACTAAGATTGCATACATGGAAAATGGAGACAGCACCAGAAAGCCACACTCTGGTTTCCTCCGTAGAATTTTTTCCACTCAGGAGCCTCCATTTTACATCATTAATAGAATTGTCCTCCAGATTTTTAGCCTTAATCTTCTCCTTTATGATTCCCATTAGTGAGTCCGGAAGGCTCTGTTCTCCATCTGATACAAGTTTCTGCAGAGCATAATGAATGCTATTGCACTCTTTGCAGCAAAACCATTTATCTTTTGGCAGTTCCTGTGGAAAACACTATTATTAAATTGCATGCAGATATGCCAAAAAGATGTTAAAAATGAAAAAGAATCACACATTAATGAAGGTGAGGAAGCAAAGAGAAATATTATTATTTAAAACACGAGTTTAACCTTAAGATCATCCATATTGTGCTCTTTAAGACACTTGACATGATATTCCTTTTCGCACTACAAAAAGAATGAGAAACTGTCACACCTCTACTAACTGACAAGACCCAAAGGACTTGGAAACCCAGATGTAATAAGTAAAATAATAACCACAAATACCTGGTCACAGATAATAACTGTCTGGGGACCAAATCCAGATGTACTAAAATCATGACTCCTGCAAGCATTTTTGTTTAAAAAAAAGTGTAAGTTGAGCATTGAGAGAATGACAGTGTGCTAGAGGAATACAAAGCTCCATAAGAAAATAGAGAAAATTTCCTTTTTTTCTAGAAAAGCAGAGTGAACAGAATTTGGCAAGAACGTATGTGTATTGAAAGTACTTATAAGAAAAATAAAAAGCTTCCAACTGACTGGAAGAAGCAAAGCACTTAAGTACCCAACAATAAAGACTGGAAAGCATATTGGGACCATTGGGTTATGGATTATACTTCTCCAAATATCAGTTGTTCAAATTAACACATGGATTATACTTCATGGTAAGGACTACCAGTAATTATAATATTAGGAACTAACCACTCCACTACTCAAAAAATAAAAACAACTCATTCTATCAAAAAAGCATTGAAGGCAAACCTGCAAAGCACACAAACACCAACTTCAGCATGTAAAGTATCAACAATCCGAATGGAACGCTTGGTTATTTGCTCTAGTGCATCAATTCCAGCAACCCTCCCAGCAGCAATGGCATTGGCACTACGGTCAAACTTTTCTTTGAGAAACATATTCTCGCAATATTTACAATACCATGTCCCCCTAGGAATGTTTGGCAGGGAAACACACTCTGAGAGGGTAAAAAAGAGACATCTTAGCAGTGTATGAATGACTTCAGCTTGTATGCCAAATTACTAATCAATTAAACAAGTATTTAACTTGATTAATAGAATCATATAGTTTCACTTTA
>CM008342.1:39942085-39956382 GCA_002525835.2 Ipomoea batatas | reverse complement strand
CAGACATGGATGATAATTTTGATAAAGTGGACAAGTTTCAAGGATTAGATGTCAGGCTATGCTGTGAGAGTACAAAGAAAGGGTCATCAGCAGGAGAAGAAGCCTGGGAAGAGTATGGTTGTATTTTATGGGATCTTGCTGCGAGTAAAACTCATGCTGAATTCATGGTGCTTGAATTTTCTCTTTCTTTTCATCTTTCTGCATCTTAGCAATCTGTTGGTTTGTATTGTTGGGAGAAGTGGGTTAAGCTGGTTTGCAGGAAAAAGGTTTGATATCAGGGCTTTCAAGTTTACAGTTCAATCCTTGTACAAAGAATCCAGAGCGTGAGCTTCATTTTTCCTTGGTCCTTGTGAGTTGTGACTATCAACACTGAATTGAATAATTCACAAGAGCTTTCAGAATGAGCTTTTCATTTGATAGGTCAAATGAGAGTGCCAAAAAAATTTTTGTTATGCTCTTTTACTGGGATAGGCTTTCTACTGTCACTATTCATGTCCCCCCCCCTCCCCCCATTTTTGTTGTTTAGTTATCACTGCAGTTTTTAAGTATTATGGTTTTAAAAAAAATACAGGTTCAAAACCTTATACTTGAAGTTCTGTTTTCCACTCTTGTGGTTTCGAAATCTGCACGTATTACAGTGAGTCACATTTCTAATTTCATTTTATCTTGTACATCTTACATGGACGGTCTTGATGTTCCCAAATGCATGGAGCTTTTCACTTTCTTAACTTGGATATACTTAAACAGGAAATTAGCCTTGGAATCATCGGAAACCTAGCATGTCATGAACTTTCTCGAAAGAAGATAACTTCCACAAATGGATTGATTGGGGCAGTTATGGAGCAGTTTTTCCTAGATGACACACCATGCCTTTGTGAAGCATGCCGGTACTATAGCTGAAATTTCAAAGATAATCCATAATTATTTGTCAAATATTTTACAAACTTTCCTGCATATATTTATAATTTTGTTTAAATCACCTTACTAGGATATTTTTCTTTTTACTGTGCTTTTATTCTTACTTCAGAACATTAAATGGTAACTTTGCTACCACCCCTTTAGCTGTGTTTTGTTGTTACCTTCTAGAATGAATTTCAGGTCAGAATGTTAATATGTTATTCTTGTTCTGAGTCAATTATTTTTTTTAAAAGCATTTTTTAATCACATTTCAATATATAATGTTGTTGTATGCAATCATCTTCATTATGGTAAGTATTATTACACAGGGTAGTAACTTTATGTCTTCAAGGTGACGAGAGTGTTCTTTGGGCAGAAGCCTTGCAGTCTGAGAATATATTATACCGAATCTTATGGATTATGGAAAATACTTTAAATCCAAATCTTCTTGAGAAGGTATCAGATTGTGTTACAATTTGTAGTCCATCCAGTCTACTGCATCTCCTATTGTTTCATTTTGCTATCAAATGGTGTTAGTCAATTGGTTATTGTGGATGTTTTATTCAATAATAATTTTTGTTATTGTTTGTATTGTGTTACCTTGGCCAAAAATCAGCTTGTTTTATCTCAGTTTTTAATTGCATAAATCCTTACAAATCAGCTTGGTGTTATCAGTGTCTAATGTAGTTTTCAACACTAAAACAGAGTGTAGGTCTACTCTTGGCAACATTGCAAAGTAAGCAAGAAGTAGCTGTTATCCTTCAACCACCATTGATGAAGTTGGGACTCCCATGTCTTATGGTTGATCTCTTATCTTTTGAGATGGGAAAATTAAGGGAGGAACGATTACCTGAAAGGTACAGTTATTTTTCTTATAATTTTAGGTGTTTCTTCCTCCAAAAAGCACTGAGTTTATTTTCATGATATTTGGTTTTCTGATAAGCTGAGTACTTGGGATATCACTTATTTCCTCAATGACCCCTGTCATGTCGTTGTTTGCCCACCAGACTCATATTTAAGTATACGTATGTGGTATAAATAGAGTTTAAACTCTGCAATGCATTCATTTCTTGTCATTCTTCCATCCTAATGCTTACATGATGAAATATAGTAGCATCCAACTTTAATTGATTTTGTGGGTCATATGGATTCCAGTGTTCTACTCCTCTCCTTAATCTTGCACACGTGCAATTAGTTTTCACTTTTCACTTAGATGCATTCTTTTGTCTATGTTCTTGACCCAGGAATGCTTTGTTCTGCACCAGGTACTCGGTTCTTGATTTAATTCTTCAGACATTTGAGGCTCTTTCTGTCATTGATGAATCTTCACAAGAAATCTGTGCAAGTAAAAGACTTTTTCTACTACTTACTGACTTAATCAAACTTCCTGAAAAAGTTGAGGTATGTAGTAGATTTTGAAAATTTTGCTTAGTGAGTCAAGCTTATAGCATGTAACCTTACCACAGAGTCATTAAAGAAAATAACAAAAAATGAAAATGGAAAAGCCAACCATATGTTGAACTTGTACCGGTCTGTGTCATTCTAAACATGTGATTTGGCCCAAAACTTTGCTACTAGTCCTAAAATTTCTTCTGCTGTCAAAATTTTCTGGTTACAAGAACACGAAAGAGCATCATGATTATGTAAATAGCATTGTGTACAAATATCTCTGTTGATGGAATGAACTAGCAAGTAGGATATATGAAAACTGAGAAAACATTTTAAAACTCAGATGATGCAGTTTTCCATAAATGATGTATCTCCTACAGGTTGCTGATTCTTGTGTTACTGCCGCTGTTTTGCTAGCAAATATTCTAACTGATGCAGCTGATCTAGCTTTAGAAATATTTCAAGGTGAGATGATTTACTGCTAAAAGAAAAGCTACTACGTATTTGTCATCAGTTTTCCATGTTTAGCCTTCAATTGCTCTACCTAGGATAATTTTTGGTAACACAAAGATCTTCAGACCTTTTGTTGTTACAGGGTCTCTTTAGTCTATTCCCATTTGCTTCTGCTGATGCAGAAGCAAGAAGTGCACTTTGGAGCATCATTGCAAGATTACTGATTCAAGTTCAAGAAATTGAGCTGAGCCCGTTGCAGCTACATCAGTATGTTTCAGTTATCACAAGTGAAACAGAAGTGATTGAGGAGGAACTTCTCGATCACCAGTCAAATGACTCCAACGAAGAATGCGGGAGCTCTGCTACCCTTGCAAAATTAGCTGCCAGAAATGTAGCTGTATCCTTACAGGTTTATGAATGCTTTCACCCAGAGTTGAAAATTAAAAATTTGAAGCAAATACATATCTGGCTTGTCATTTCTACATGTTGAAAGTCTGTTAATTGTTATTCTGCTTTAGTATATACTATCTGTTCTTTCTTCTGTTTCCTTTAACTGCATAGTAGCTGAATGGAATTGTAAGGATTTTAAGTCAATGGATGGACTTAGAGGATAGAGTCAAGGAGTCTCTTCGTACGGGGGAATACCACGTGAACAAAGGAGATGCTTATAAATTGCTGCACTGCTGTGGAAAATATATCAAGTAAGATAGAATCACTTGTGTATATTTTAGTTCTATTTCTGTAGAGTACATTTTGTGTGAATGATGCCGCCATCAAGCAATCACTATCAACATTTACATCTATGCTTTGTATGCTTAATCCATCAATTTTGGTCCTCAATTTCTCTAGAACTTTGCTGCTTGAGAATGAGACCTGAGCACTGATGTCTAGTTATGTTGTAGTTTTTCAAATAAACACCAAGTCAAATTCATGTTTTGAAATGCTGGATAGGAATGAAAGTTTTGAGCAGAAGTGTGGTCTTTGTGTATTGTATTGACTATTGAGGTCGATTTCCTATACTTAGTGTATCACTGAAATGCAATTTTTTTTCTTCATATTTATTGATTTTTAACCGTTAATCTGAGCGAATCCAATAGTCCAAATGAGTCCATATGACCGCATGAGAGAGTAGCGTTACATTTGAACTAAATTCTGTCATTTCTGTGTGTTTAACTGGCCCACATGATCCATTTTTTGGTTCAATTTTTATGAACCAAACCAAAACCATTCAGTTTATAAAATATAAAATTGATTACTTTTTCATAATAAAACAAAAGTAAACTGTTCAACTCGGTTCAATTCAAATAACCCAAACCAAAATACTCACCCTAAAATGTCATATGTACTCACATTCTCTACTCCCAAACTTAAAATTTTAATATAGACACATTCACAAAAAAAAGTTTACCAATGCCCGCCACATTATGTAATAAATTTGAAAAAGTAAGATTTGAAAGTACATATAGTAAAACTCCCCCTAAAATTTACAATTGTTAGGCTTCTTAAGCCAACAGGTTATATTCTTTACACAGTAATTTAAAATTGTAAATCTTCTCAGTCGAAAAGGGAAAATATTGTTGGATAATTGAACACTAGTAAAGGTGTTAAATAAAATTGGGATCTAACCGACTAACCCTAACAAAACTTCACAAGAGATCCTCAGCATTAGGATGTGCATGCTCATTCTGAATTATACTCTTCTATAAGAGGCTGATAGAAAAGTCTAAATGCCTCCACAACTTCTAGATACCACATTGCCTCTCGATCGGGTACTGGTGAAAGGTCAACAATTTTGTGTACCTTAGAAAGATATATACTACCGAGTTAATAGCATGACACAAAGATTGATCAATAGAATAGAAAACTTCACTAATTAATCAGCAAATACAGCAATTGATTACTGAGGAACATTTTTCAACCACAAAATTTACACCATCGGTTTTAATCTTTTAGAGTACTCAAAACATTTATGAGAGATGGTGAATAAGATCATTCTAAAGAGTTTGCGTGAAAATAACAACAGGAAGAGCAGCACAAGCACATCAAAAAATCACAAACTGTTTACATATAAAGCATTCCTCGAGACATGAACACAATTTCAAGATTCCTCGGTAAACATAAATCTGAACTCAAAATGCCACATTGTGAGCAGTACATCAAGAAACTATGCAATAAAACAAATGTTTACGAAAACCCTGCGATGGAAGGTAGACAATTTACCTCCTCCTGGTCTCTCATCTATAGATTAAGGGTGTGTTTGGGAACCCTAGAAATCATTTTCTGGGTTTCTAGTGTTTGGGTAAGGAGTGAAAAATGTAAGAAAAAATGAGTTTGGTCAAAGGAAAATACGAAAATGACTTCCCCTCTTTTTGGTGAGAAATCATTTTTCAATTTCCACAACAACACCACACACCCCACCACTACCACCATCACCACACCACCACTCAGGCGCCTAGGCCATCTAGTCATCTCCTCGATCTAGGGGCACCTAGCACCCAGGCATATTTTCACACCAGTGAACTGTGAACCCCTCCTTCTAACCTTTTATGTTGGTTCAGAACTCCAGATTATTTAGAGAAACAAATTATCCCCAGAAATCAGAATGATGAATATCCAAGGAAAATGTTTGAACTACAATTGCATTCCAATTATAATTATGATGCCCAAAAAAATGAAATTCCACTCCAACTCCCCCAAAAAAATTAAATGGCATTTCAACCGATTCACTGCACAAAAACAAACAATTTTCCCTATTGCTTACCTTAATAAACGAGGTCCCATTTTTTCTGACAGCATATCCTCCAACAACCATTACATACATACCTATACAAACGCAGACACGGATGGAGAGTGAATAAGAAATGGAGAACTAGGGATTTAAAAATAGAAATGCGTGTACCTAATTCCCAGGCATCATTTTGTAGGTAGTCGCCAGAGAGCTTGAGTTCGATGACGCCTGTGCCATCGTCGAGGAGGAAGCGGCCAGCATCATTAGAGGGAGACGGTTTTGAGACCAAAACGCCCTACAGTGCAGTGCGATTAGAAAAAGTGATTATATACAACTATACACACAAATATATATAGAGAGAGAGTGAGCGAGAGAAACCTGAAGCCAAGCGCGTTGGAAGAGAATGCCGCCTAGAGAGAAAGCGGGCTGAGAGTGAGAGGTCGCCTCCGTGGCGGTGGTGAGGTGTGAGCACAGGATCTTCAGCGCACCCAGACTGTAGTCCATCTTCCTCTCCGTACTCTCTTCCTTCCCTCGATTTCAAATCTCAAAAATTCCTAAAATCCAATTCTCAGTTTCTGATTTGCTCCCCAAACATTTGCGATTTTGAAAACTTACCCCCGTTGCCAAGTAAACTTATCCAAATTAACTTTATGGAACAAATTCCAATATAGTCATCAATTACTATGATATTGGTACATTTAATTCTGTTTATTTAATTTTGTCACGTTATATCTTTAACTTTCATTTGTAATCACAATTATTCCTTCTTTTAAAACTCTATTATTCTATCATTTAATAAATATGGCTAATATGTAACATAATTATTCAATTAAAAGAGTTTACAATCGAGTGTTCGGACAAGAGATTTAATTGATAAAGTTGCAAGTTAATGATCTTTATTAAATATTTAAATGGTAAATTTATTTTTAAAAAAAAGACTAATTATGACAAATAAATAAAAACCAATTATGTAATATGACAAAAAAAATGTGATAATAATACCACAGTCGGTAGAGCCATCAAAACGTGTTTTGTCAATGGCGAGTTTCGATTTTAGAGGTCCACATGAGAGCATGTCTCGAGAGCCCAAGAGCCTGGCCCGCCTATATTTTTAAAATTATATATATTTATCTATGGTAAATGTTTTAATAATACTATATTGTTATGTATAGTAGTTATTGAATGTCATGATAGCTTGGTTGGTAATAAGCATCTCGATATTGTAGGAGATTGAATCTTATAGTATATGTATAATGGTTATTGAATAATCGAATAAATTAGGGAATTTTATTAAAATTAATTAGTTTTAGCCATTAATTATTAATTTTAAGATTACACTATAGTACGATATAACTTAAAGAACATAGTACATTATTCATTATATGTTATAGAGAATTGAGGATTAGATTATTCAGCTTAATACCCTTCTTACATGCATAAACTAGTACGTTATCAAAGGTTTTGAAGCATTTAACAGTCCTGCAATCCCCTAGTGATTAGTTGTATGTTAACTTCTTTACACTCAGCCTGCACGCCTTGATGCAATGAACTTCATGTCCAAATCTTTGTAGCAATCAATCATAGGCGGATGTTTATCCTCTCAGACATTTTCATAATGTCTGAATGAACTCTATTCCCTCCCAATTGTGCACCAGAAGAGCCTGCAGCAACGCGCAAAACATCCTCAATGAATGCAACGTTTCCCATAATGTCAACATGAGCCCCACTCTGTGTGCCCCTCCCTTCCAGCAGACTAGACGGCGGTTTGTGCTGGTACTCCCTTATGTATGTGGGGATGCCCGAAGGGTTGAACCGCGTCGTCCCTTGCCACGGTTTGGCGCACATGAAACCTGCACTGAGAAGCGGGACGCTCCCATCGCCATCAACGAAGTGTACTCCGCCTCTCAGGCAGCCCCTGTCGTTGTGGTCACTTCCAGCCACCGAGGTGTCGATTTGGAAAGGAATGTTGGTGTTGCATCTGTCGGAAGAAGGGGAGAGCTTGTATAAGTACGATCTTTCTGTCGGGATTCCCACTCCATATAAACAGTATATCTCCATATCTGGTGCAATAGGTAACCTGAAATTCATGCATATACCAATCAGCTGTCAGCTACCAGTTAATGTAGTCATACCATCTAACCCAATCAGCTATCAGCTATCAGCTATCAGCTAACCGCTAATGTAGTTATACCATCTAACCCAATCAGCTATTAGTTAACCGCCATTTACTAAACAGGGCTGAGGGTTTTTGGAATCTTGGAGCTAAGCAAACATGGAATTGATATACTTACTTGGTTTCGAGCGGATTTGACCAGTACTTGTAATGTTTATATTCTGGGTCATCTAAGTCGTCAGCTATTCCATGAGAGAAATGTGACTCGGCACGCTTCATCATGTTGGGTGCCACAAACCGCAGAAGATCTATTGCAGTTTTTGCTGTATATGCTTTGTTTTCAGCCACTTTCTGGATGCTTTCCTTACTCATTTGGTTATATTCTGTCCACACGCCTCCACACCTATTGTTTGGCACACTTTGATGCACATCTTCCTATTCATACATACAATAATCAGTTATATTCACTAGTACAGAACAACTAATCCACTACTGTTGTAAAAGACTTTTCGCAACTGTTGTACAACAGTCGCGGAAAACCTGGAACTTTTGGGACTACTGTGGAACAGTTGAGTCATTCGCGACTGTTCTTATCTCGCGACAGTTATATTCACTAGTACAGAACAGCTAATCATCTACTTCTATAAAGAGTTTTTTGTAACTGTTGTACAACAGGCGCGGATACCAGGGTCGCCATCGGTCGCCTTGGACTTTCCACAACTGTTCTTTAGAGACCGTGGTGGATTTAAAAAAATAAAAAATAAAATTGGCTGATTAAATACCTGTACATCAAAAATGGAAAGTTGTGAAGAGGGTAATTCAGAGGATGCCTTCCCAAATGAAATTATTCTCCCATAATTAGTTGCCGCTTTTATCTGGGAACTCCTAATATCGGTTTTGTTACTGTTACTTAAAATAGAAGTCAGCTGGTACTTTTTTGTTACTGAACTACAATTGTATTCTTCCTCTGGTGACCAATCCAAGTTACCCCAAATGGTCTCTCCTCCTTTAGGAATCAATGAAACAACGGAATCCCACGTTCGAGATACCCTCATGACATGTTCCATTGTTTGAAACCGACGAAATGTCTCATCAAATAGACCAGGAGCCATTGATCTGCAAATACAAACCAATGAATAATATATAATATAATGCATTATTAGGTAAAACTTGCATCTCTTATCCACTTAGCTCACTGGTTCAATAAATAGTATTTGGGATAAGAGATCAGTGTTTAAAACTTGGCAGCAGTAGTGTGGGGATTATGTCTAAAGTGGGCAGATCCCTTCTATACCCCGCGTTTGGCGATGTATACTGAACCATTGAGTTACTGTTACATCCTCTTACATGTTCTATCGGGCTGAGGCGTGGGGAGCCTTTGGGATTAGGGATTCAACTTTGTGGGGAAAATAACTGCCTTTGAAAACACACGAGAAAGACATGAATAGACTAACCTGATAAACGAAATGTCTTTCCCTTCAGCAGATAAGATGCTGCTAAATGATTTTGGAACACCAAGAAATGCTGGGCCGACGTTCATGATTGCTTTGATGTGCTTTGCACACCAGCTAGGGCCACCGCCCCCTCCCATTGGAGGAGGGGATTCAAACCATTTAAGGAAGTGAAGAAAATATAGTACTCCCATAGAATGAGGCACCACCACCACTTTTTTGTTACCATTTGTCGCATACATTAGCTCAATCTTACTCTTTAATCTGCTAAGAGCCTGGTCCCTTACCTGTTTGCTCCCAATCACAAGTAAATGCATTAGACTAGCCTTCTACCAAACTAAAAAATTATTATGTTCAAAAAAAAAAAAAAAAACTAACTGTTGAGTATAGGCCGGTAAAAGTTAAGACTAATGTCTCGAAAATATGTAGCAATCTATAAAAAAAAATAAAAAATAAAGTTACATCTTTGCTAGGAGCTATAACTTTTGGCATATGTAATAATAAACGCTTGATTCTAACAAACGGTATCAAAGCCAAATCACGCCCTTTTGACATAGTGGTAAGCGTTTGATCCTAACACTAGCTAAATTAAGTTTTTGTCTGTCTTCTTCTATATGAGGAAACACAAGTTTTAAACAGAAATTACATTCAAAAGTTGTTCTTCTATGAATAACGTGATTGATTAATTAGTTACCTACCCAAATTAAGTGCAGCCAGCATTTACTGTTAGATCGAATTAATGCTATCTGGCTTATTCCTAGACTAGAAAGTAGAAACACATGCAAAGAGAAAATTTTGTGCATTCATAAACTAAAGAAGGTGGGATCAGTAAATTAAACCTCTGTGTTCTGAAAAGAAAGCCTCCAGTCATAAGCAGCCATATACATATTCTTCTGTTCATACCCAATTCTTGCCAAATTCTCAATCAGTACAGCCCAAACGAAGTATCTCGGAGCAAAATAATCAGCTGCAACTAGCCCTGGAACTGCACGAACCCGAATTCCGGGAGGATCAAGCCCTGTTTCATTGTCCAGAGACAAATGTTCCAGCCAACACAATGGCCTGATCGAATAATTCAACATCGGAATCATCAAACCTTAAACTTTTTAATTCAACCATAAAACATGTTGGGCAGAGGCCAGGAAACGGCTCAATTAGTAACTTAGTCAGTTAAGCAACTTAGGATCTGACTATATTGATGGCACGTAGGCTTTTAAAGCAATAGAGTCCTTCCACAGCTCTTGTATTTAGAATTTAGGAGAAAGTGGTTGTAAAAAGGAGTCAGAAAACACAAACCTTTTGAACATTTCAGCAAAGCTGCCACCCCAAAGGCGCTTACGAAACAAACCCTGAGCACAAGGCCGGCCCTCCCAGAGCTCGAGGCCGCCGGTGACAATGCCGGGGACTAAAACCACGGGGTGAAAACCCGTCAACCCCTCGCGTTTGAGCCGCGCGCCGGGAGAATCAGCAGGCGCTTTCAGTCCAGGCAAAAAGTTGCCGAGGAACAAAAGAAGCCACCACGTTGTACACAGGTACCCAATCACCCGACAACACGAATCTATACACCTCCCCTCCTTACGCTGCTGTTTCTTCCCAAATTTCTCAACATTTTCTCGCTTCTTCTCATCGCCATTCCGCTTCCCACTCGAACACTTCACCGCCTCAACATAACACAGCTTTCGAAATCTAAGTATAGAGCCCATAGTTTAAGACAACAAGAATTCATAGAAGAACCATACAGTATACACAGTTAACTAAACTAACTAATGGAAAGAATAATGGGGAAATTGAGAGACAGAGAAGGGGTTTAAATTCTTGTCCGTTAAAGGCTTGATGCAAAGCGAGAGTAGGGAGTGATGGGCACTTGTAATATGCGTTACAGAGGGTGTGCGACCACGTGGTGAAGAGGAAGACATGGGGAGTGTCAAGACCAGCTAACACATCATATATCATCGAAGTCCCAAGATTCCTTCCATCAGAGGGCCGGTGAATGTAACAACTAAAAAGGAGCCGAAAAACAACAAACAGATTCCATTTAAGAGTCTCTTGGTTGTGAAGGCGCGATATAACCGAGGAGAATCCAAATAAAAAAAAAAAAGTATATTCTAGTCAAGTAAAACTTAATTACATACTTGCTGAGTTAGACTTCAAGGGTGGTAAAATAGGAATTTGTGTGTCTTCGGAGCTAGCATAACGGTTGATCATTTGGCTCGCAGCGGGAGGTCGAGTGGTGGTTCAAACCTCACCTAAACGTTATTGGAGTTGGGCTCCTTTACTTGGAATTAGACCCCGGCTCCTAAGTAGGAATTGGACTCCCTAAGGCGGAGAAGTGTGTGGGTTAGACTCTTTGTACACATACTAAGGCACAAAATTGAGTGAATGTCTACTCATGTGACTCGAATTTACATGATCTAGTGTCTTTTAGGGCAGGGATTGAAACTAGCATTTACGTGATTACATCTTTTAGGGTGACTCTTGAGGCCGGAAATTAGAGATTATGATTACTCTAGTGATCGGACATTAAATTAAAAGAGACTCATGATATCTCATTCATACCTCTACGAATATTAAATTGAAAGAGACTTATGGGGATATCTCATTCATATGGCTATGAATATTAAATAATTTATGTTTTTTTCTTAATCAATTAAAACATTACACTTCCTTCAAAAAAAAATTAAAACATTATTACATTACATGCTTTCAGAGTAAGATTTGAATGGTGGACATTTGTCAAGACGTCTTGCCATTTTGCGTTGCATGGTGAGTTTGTGGCAAAGCCTCTCTGGTCTCCAAGCTGTGACCATTTTTTATTACCTTAGACCTTAGTAATTGCCTCTGCTAAGTGGTAAATGCATTATGGCATTTATGCTTTCGAGTTTGACTTTGTATATATATATAGTAAAAGCTTAAGGCTTGTTGATTTCCATGGCAATACAATAAAAGTCCATAATAAATTACCAAAGTTAAAGTGGCCATGCACACTTCCTCAGTACCATAACTCCGATCAGTTTATATTATGAAAGTGGGGTTACGTTTGCTGCCTTTATGACCGCTTCACTTTGGTAAATTATTATGGTTTTTGTTGCATTAGAATAAAGATTTCGAAAGTGTTGAGTTAGAAAGTAACATCATGATAACTAGCCAACAAAAATTAAAATTATGAGGAAGGTAGAGAGCTAGACAATTTACTATGATGAGTTTCTATTGTACTAAAAAAATTATTTTATACATATATATTATATTTATACAATTATATGTAATATGGTAATGCCAAAGGCCTTGTGATCGAGCAGCATAGCTGTAACTTCTCAAATGAGAGATCAACTTGTTATATACTAAAAAATTCAATTAAAAAATTTTTTCAACCTATTGAAACACAAAGAGTCAACAACGCCTCCACTGAGACTCGATCTCATGACCTCCCATGTCATTTGAACACAATGTAATAAATTTATATTTGTATATAAAAAGTATTATTATTATTATTATTATTTTGGTTCAAAGGGATGGAGGAAAAGTATTATATTTTAACTAAAAAAATATTACACATCTCAAGATAAGACACACAATGTTTATTAAGAAGGAAATAATGAAAGTAGAACAGTGAAAGTTCAATTTCAGAAATGTATGTCTTAGTTCACATTAAGATTTTAAAGGTTTTAGAAAGTGTAGAATATTCTTGAAGAGGTACTAAAATAAAAGACATCATATTAAATTCTAAGGTTACGTTTGGTTTACGGAATATTGAGAATGAAATATTATTTTGTGGAATGTCTATTATTTCACAATTTGATTTAATTTTTATTGCAAAGAATAAAAATTTTACGGAATGAATTATTCCAATTTTTATGGGAATATTTAAATTCATATTCTATATTTCGTATATATGTACTCCATCTATTACATTTTATCTGTCTTACCTACTATATATTGGTCATTACGAAAAATTTGAATAAAAATAAATTCAATCAAACATTGTTAACTGAACTATACACATAAAATAGGACGAAGTGATTTTTTGTGTTTATTTTTTATCCAATTTTTGTGTATGTATATATACACATATAAACACCGTACACGAACTAAAGAAAATCTCTCGTTCGTGTATTTTATATTTATTGCCAGTTTCGTATGTAAACGAACATAAATATACAAATTTTAGAGCCCATTTGATAAACGAGCCGAGTATGAACATTTGTATGCTCGTTTGCTAAGAGCTCATGAACAAGTTCATTATTGTTTGTTTAATAATCTTCAAGAACATGCTCATTAGTGTTCGTTTAATAATGTTCACGAATATGCTCGCTTAGCAAAAATTATTCAGAAAAAGAAATATTACTCCGTATATAATTAGTTTTTGTTTATATTATTACTATTATATATATATATATATATATATATATATATATATATATAAATTTTTTTGGCAGATGGTATTGACTCTTTTTTTGAAAAGATACTGCATTATAATAGAGTTAGTCGTACTCAACAAGTATTATTTGTTTTTTAAATATGAGTTTTGAATGCCCAACAACAATACTAGTTTAACAAGCATGATTGTACATTGGGATTAGGCTAACTTAACACAACTCATATTTATAATGCTATAGGGATGAACGAAAGCAAGCATGGCATCAATTATGCAAATCTAAATTTCAACTAATTGAATTGTGAACCTCCATTGCGAATTTACAATTTGACTCATATTTCATATTTTATTAGTATGATATATATGCAGAAATATATAGAGGTTCATAAATTTGTTGTTTTATGCCAAAAATTACATTTTATTTTAAAATTAAGTGTGTTTTTGGCAATATTTAATAATTAAAAAAAAAAAAACTAAAATGAGTATGACTAATGAAAGTAATGATGGGCTAAAAGCGCGTTGTTCAAGGAGATGGCATGATGATATTATCTGATTTATTTCCATTTTTACAGTTTCAGAATTCTGAATTTTCAGGTTATAGAGTGGCATGGCGCTGTCCAAGCAGGCAAGCACCATGCGACTCTGTAGCTTAACTGTCGCCTTTCGTTTATTACCCTGTATAATTGAGTGCAATATTTCTGAGATCGTTTCACAAGTCTCAATCTTTTACCTTATTAATTAAAGATTTAATCCATTTCACGAATTGAGATCTCTCAGACGATTTCACACAAATTTTTGTCATTAAGATTATATTACGACATGAAGGTATGAAACTTGAAAGTAATGTGTAGGATACAATCACATCTAATTAGGTATGCTTGTCTGTCTTTTTTT
>CM008342.1:39923221-39942043 GCA_002525835.2 Ipomoea batatas | reverse complement strand
GGATAGCTACTTTCTCAAGTTAATGAAGCACGTGCCACTAGACCACAAGGTCTTTGACATCTGTCTTTATTTAATTAACTGTTGTAATAATCATACAATATAGTAATATACCATGCAAAAAAAAAAAAAAAAACAAAGTTAATTTTTTAAAATATTTAGAATAGATTTGAAAATTCAAAAATAACTTCTGAAATTTATTTTTAAAATAAAATTATGCTCTAATTGATTTTCTTTTAAAGGTCACAATATTTTATTTTAATAAAATCATAATATGTAATAAAAGTTTGAGTTCTTAAGGGTGTATCATTTTCTTGTTCCATGTAGATAGCTTTTAATTTTTATTATTATTTTTTTAGAATAATGGAAGGGATGAGCCCCAAGAGCAAAACAATCAAGAAACTATTCTCCACAAATACTTGGGACCCCTATTCTATCCTTTTGAAGAAGACTAGCCAACTTTGCTTCTAGGACTGTTGATCAACAACACAATATTATTGTAAATACATACTACAAATTGCTTTGAATGAAGGTTGAATATGAACAATGTTTCCATGTTTGCGTGATTCATTGTTTACAATCTGTTATTCAAGAACTAATTAAGCTATCCATGCGGATATGTTTCCATGATTTCTTGTTGGTGTACATTGTTGCTTAGTTACTAAAACAATGATGTTACCCTTTAAACTCATATAAAAATAGAATTACCACTTTCCTTATTACCAAATCGTCATTACTGTAAATTTTAATTTTTATTGGTCAAGCTAACACTAACATCATATCATTATATCAATCTTAAATAAGTCAACATGTAATATTTTTATATAATACTTTTATATACACTTATAAAAAATAAACAATATTATATACATCACGATTACACCATGCTTATTCATCAATTTATTTATAGTAAAATTAACATCCATTACACCGCCACCTTCACGGCTTCACCTGCAGGCAGCGGCAGCAGCACCCTTGTCAGGCACCGTTAATGGCCGTCATTGTCCTCCGTCAAATACCAGAAAATCGTTTATAAAAAAAATTCTAATTCTTTTTCGGTTTCTCAAAATTTTCTACTCAATTCGTCTCTCTGTCTCCCATGTTCACTCACGTGCTGCGGCGCGTACAAATAGCAGCACGCGCCTGAGATAACGATAATACGATATGAACTGGTACGCGGTTAATGAAATCGGGCCACCCCTCCCTCGCTTTTTTCCTGCTTTAAATACCGAATCCCTTTCTCTTCCCTCACCACCGTCAAACACGAAATCTAGAGAGAGTGAGTGAGTCAGAACTCAGAAGGCAAAAGTCTGATATACATACAGGAATATCAGCGTTCGTGAAAGTGAGAAGAGAAGATAATTATTGCAGAGCTTGTGTCGACGGAAATGGCCGGGAGAGTAGATCTGGACGGGAATCCGATAAAGCCGATAACGATATGTATGATTGGCGCCGGAGGTTTCATAGGGTCGCACCTGTGCGAGAAGCTCATGTCGGAGACGCAGCACAAGGTGCTGGCGGTGGACGTGTACAATGACAAGATCAAGCACCTCCTAGAGCCTGCCTCCCTCCCTTGGGCGGATCGAATCCAGTTCCACCGCCTCAATATTAAGAACGATTCTCGCCTCGAAGGCCTCATCAAAATGGCAGATCTAGTAATTTCCCCTCCCTCCTATTTCCTTTTTAGTTTCGCCTCCGCATTTCCACACTGTGCTTTGGATTCTGTGAAATTAACTCTCGCTTCTCCTCCGAGTTCTCTAAATTTTGCAATTCTCGGTCATTTCTCACCTTGTACATCTTTGTTTTACTTTTTCCTTCTCTTGGATTATTTTAGTAATATTCGCATTTGTTTACTTATTGTTGAATTATGTCATTTATGTGTTTTTGGACTGTTTATATTGATACTTAGCTTGTTGTTTATGTTTTAGTAATTTAGTAGACCTTACTTTCCACTGGTAATAGTAGTAATGCAGCTTGGTCTTTGACTTTTTTTTTTAATGCTGGATCTCATAAGAGTATGAGTTTCCTAATTTCGTGTGTTGCTTGTGATGTAGACGGTAAATCTTGCTGCGATCTGCACTCCAGCTGATTACAACACTCGTCCTCTGGACACAATTTATAGCAATTTCATTGATGCTCTGCCAGTGGTATGCATATTTCTGCTTTGATACTTAGTTGGATTCGGTTGAATAGGATGGTTTTGATTCTGTTGGTGCTATCAAAAGGACTTTTATTATTTTTTATTAATGAAGTTGATAGCCTACCGACCTAGATTGGATCAAGTATCTGAAGTTGATGATCTGGCACTGGATTTCTGATTTCAGGTTAAGTACTGTTCCGAGAATGGCAAAAGACTAATTCACTTCTCCACTTGTGAAGTTTATGGGAAAACAATAGGTTGCTTTTTACCCAAGGATAGTCCATTGCGGCAGGTGAGCTTACACTTTCTAGAGTCATTCTTGTATTAAACTTGAACTACTGAATAATGAGCCACTTTTGAAGTGGTTGGATGATATTCTGGATTATCTTTCCTTCTCAAATGAAGAATGCTGCTATATATTTATTATTGCAAATTGTACTGTTTGAGATCTGCATAATACTTAGCTTAGGTGTGAGTCAACCACTTCTGATCTGTAGTATGAATGGCCTTTCAGACATTGAGCATACAAGGAAATCTTTTGATTAAATTGCCATGAAATGTGCATTCACTACAATAATGAGTTGGCATCTCATGAACTTGTAAGACTAGTAACAACCACTAATCATGGGTGAATCTAATATGCTATTCAAAATTTCAGATGTATAAGACATATATTTGTAAGCTATACATGTTCCTGAGAATAGATTTGTCCTTAGTTTAATAATGCATTGAAATCCTAAAAAATTTCATGGGTATGTTTTGTCGGTTAAAAATATTTAATGTGCTTTTATATGATAAAGATCATATAACTGAAATTATATATTAAAAAAAAACTGAAATTATATAGGAATACAATGACTGAATTCTTTATGTGATTTGTGAACACTGCACCCTCTGTACTTGACACTGAATTAATAGTAATGTGGGATTTTTATGCACAATATGACACGTCAAGTTCAAATTTACACATGCCAATTGTTTCCTTTTATGGTAGTTTGTAATGCAGCTTGAAAATTGTTGAGGACACTACATCTTTTTAAAAATTTCAATACCATATACTGAACTTGTATATTACTATATTAGGATCCTGCCTACTATGTCCTTAAGGAAGATGCCTCCCCTTGCATTTTTGGCCCAATTGAGAAGCAAAGATGGTCCTATGCATGTGCGAAGCAATTGATTGAGAGATTGGTTTATGGTGCGTGAATTCTTACTCTGGAATCTGGACCTGGCTGTTATGAAATTTGACTCTTCTCAATATTTCACACTTAAGTGTTTTTTTTAACAGCTGAGGGTGCTGAGAATGGCCTAGAATTTACAATTGTGAGGCCCTTTAACTGGATTGGTCCCAGGATGGATTTCATTCCAGGCATTGATGGTCCCAGTGAGGGTGTTCCAAGAGTTTTGGCATGCTTCAGTAATGTATGGCTTCTTTGGTTGGTAGAAACTGCATTTATTAACCCTTTGGCATTTCATGTTTTAATTATCTTGACTCTTTGTCGCTCAGAACCTTTTGAGGCGTGAACCACTGAAGCTAGTTGATGGAGGGCAATCCCAGAGGACTTTTGTCTATATCAAGGATGCCATTGAAGCTGTTGTTTTGATGATTGTGGGTCCAATTCCTTTGTCTCTTTAATGTTGATATGCTGTTTATCACATTAAAAAAAATATATTGTGCTCATTATCTAATTATATCCTCAGGAAAATCCTGCTAGGGCTAATGGCCATATTTTTAATGTGGGAAATCCTAACAATGAAGTTACAGTGAGGCAGCTTGCTGAAATGATGACACAGGTGAAGTGAATGAATTTTCTTTATGTAAGCTGAATGGTATATCACATGTCTGTGTCAATTGTGCTTAGTTGGCTCTTCTCCATGCATTACATACATTAGGTATATTCAAAGGTGAGCGGTGAAGTCTCCCTGGAAACACCAACAATTGATGTAAGTTCTAAAGAATTCTACGGCGAGGGGTATGATGACAGTGACAAGAGAATTCCAGACATGACCATAATCAACAGACAGCTTGGTATTTCCTTTCTTCCCCAACCTTTTTATTTTCTGTAAATAAACATATTCTAAGATTCAAGATTATAATCTAACAGCTGGATTGTGTGATGGCCAGGCTGGAATCCAAAGACTTCCTTATGGGACTTGCTTGAATCCACGCTCACATACCAACACAGAACATATGCCGAAGCTATCAAGCAGGCAATGTCAAAACCAACTGCAAGCTGAGGAAAAATACCAGAGCCAGACTGCTCTTTCAGATTCTTTTTAAGAAAATACCCCACCCATGTAAAGCTACATACATGGGTCCAATTTCTAAACAAAAATCATTCGATTTTTTAAATTATTCCCGTGTTGCACTTCCTATAATAGTTAAAATGAGCCATCAGAGCTTGTCTATGCCACTTTCGGGCCTTCCGCCTGCACCACAATGAGTATTACACAGATATTTAAGGAGTTCTAAACTGTTTATTTCCTAATAATAATGTTTTCGCTAATTAACTCTTATGTTATCACTAATTATGTTATGTGTTTTACAACTTGAGCGTTGTCAATTGTCCATCATATCCTATTAAGCAACCCAATGTACTTGTGTACTAAAATGTTGTAAAAAAAACAAAAAACTAAAATTGACTGTTAATCGCCGTACTAGTTGGGTAAAAGTTTTCACATTTTGCCTTTTCAACAGGGTTACTTGCTGCTTTTGACTTGTGTTTCTGGCTGCATTAACGCACTTTTCCTTTAAATATCACATGGTACAGATTATACTAGTACAGTCTACATATTATACAAAATATTGCAGTTGAAGCCCATTCGTTTTTAGTACATTTATAATTCTTATAGTCAGATTGCTCCATTCACATGGGCGGGAATCAAACTCCCAACCTCATACTTAAGAGAGGAGGTGCTGAACTACCACGTCAACTATGTTGAATTGGTTATTTATAATTCTTATATAAACGCAATGAAGTTGTACTATGCTTGTTTTGTTATACTGATAAATTTATTTTTGTTCCATGAAAATTTGTTCCATTTTTTTTGTTCCATAATTGTTCATGTTTTGATAAGAACAAGGGTTTATAATTAAGATGTTGGAAGAGAATGCAAAACATGTTCCATGATATTCAAATTTTTTGGTATAGGTACTCTTTTATGGAAGTATGTTTGACGATAATATGATTGTACTAAGCTATAAGCTTTTAAACCTCAATCCTGTCATTTCAATTTGTTAGGGTTAATTTTCATTAACCATTTTTACTAAGCACATCAAATTAAATTCAAATAGGTAGCTTAACAACCATCAATTTTTTCAACTAACTTGTAACAACTTGCATTAGTTATGGTTAACTTATTAGTTATGGAGTGCCAACTAGCTTAGAGCATCCCAACAAAATGGTTTATTTTTCAATTTTTTCAGCAGGTAGGAAAAAAAGGAAGGGAATTGAAAAAAAAAATAGTTATTTTATATGATTTTCAACATGGCATTAGTTGAATCATTTGTTATCCATATTTTCAGATGTGATATAGTAATAGGGGTATAGATGAGCCAAATTGTGATAAAAATTAAATATGGTTGAAAGCAAAGCATTTCAAGTAGAAGATGGTAAACACTATAAACACAATAGGAAAAGGAAAAACATTAAAACTAACCATAAATTCCAGCGAAGCATGCATGAATGCAAAATGAGGATATATATCTGCTAGCTCTATGGAGATTCCTTTGCAAATAATAATAATAAATAAATAAATAAAAGAATAGAGGAGAGTGGGGCATTTGATAGCAATATTCTCACTCTTCAGTCTGCTCCTACCTATGGAATATAAAAGTTTTTTTTTTTGGGCCTGTGAAGCATAAGCCTGTGAGCCTGTCCTCTATCGGCAAGGGAATCAAAAAGAACATTCTTTGCTCAGAATTGAAGCATCTCCTTGAACACACGCACAACCCCAAATGCCACTATCATTATTTAAAATTTTAAACCAACCGCCAAAAAACTTATGGTCTAGTGGCACTCAACCATACTTCCATATGAAAGGAAGTGGGTTTAACTATCCGTGGAGGCAATTGAACAGATACTATATTCTGTCCGTAGCATTAAAAGAAAAAAATTTGAAACCAACGTAATTCTGACTTGAACTTTTAAAGCATAAAATAGTAATTATCGTCATTTAATTTAAAAAGTAAAATACTACCGAGAGTCCGAGACTCTGGGAATAAATATGTTGTGCACGGTAATTTATTAGATATCCAATCAAATGTAACTAAAAGAAATATTATGATTTCATAGTTAATCAATCTTAATATGCTACGTTGCTACGTAAAAAGTATATTTAGAAGAAGAAGAATAAACTTAATAATTTTATATTTTTGACAAGTTTTGGTGGAGTCATGCCACGTGAAACTTTCAGCATTCAAGACTTTTAAAAAATTAATTCAAAATTATGAAGAAAAAAAATTTTAAAAATCAAAGTGGTCCCCAGCACAAGTGCACAACGGATGAGTGAAAATGCATGTCCGCTGGATGTGCAAATTGGATGGCTTACTCGACCTTCTTTTCTTATTTCTTTTACATTTTCTTTTGACAAAAATCAAAATTATATCATATGAATTCAATTCTTCTTTCTCATATCTCCTCGAAATTAACAAAGTCGTATCAATGTCTCTAAGATATTGACCTAGTAGATAAAAGAATCCACTTAAAACTTACTTTCGGTGGCAATATGAAAGTTTAGTTCCGCCCACGAGCGTTTGGGTTTGGGGTTGGCTCATAATTATATTAACTCAATTTACCTCCTCATCATCATAGAAATAGGCTCATGGAGTTTAAGATATAATTCGCCGTCGGTCACTTTATTGCTGTAAATCACCGGAGTTGGTCAGAATGTTGACCAGAACCTTAATGACATGTGATGAGTTCATTGCATCTAAATACAATGTTGATGAGTTTAATTGTTACTTTAAAAAGGTCAGAGAACTAATTGACTTTTTTTTTTTTTTGTAAAATTTGAGAACTTATTTGACATTTTTTCTTAAAAAAATTAATAAAGTTGTATTTAAAAAAAAAAAAAAAAACAGGGAAAACCCCTGTTAAAATTGACCTAATTCTATCCAATTCCTCCTCAAATTGTTTATACATAGGCCCAATTAGGATTCTAACTCCAAAGAGGAAAATGTTAATCTTTACCGAAAAATGATGGTCCGTATTAATTAGTTTTGTTATTTTGTAGATAAATACAAAGCACTGAAGAAAACGTGTGGCGTGTGTTGCCATTCCATCATTTAAACAATCTTAAACTTGAAGAAATAATCTGTACGTAACATATATGACTTAATTGAATGCATGCTACACCGATATGAAAAAGGATGTCTCTTTAAAACATCGTATCCTGTTTCTCATAAATTCAATAATGATAATTTACATCCAAATTTAGATTTATTGTGTTAACTTTAAACTCATTATTCATAAAATAATGAGACTATTCAACTTTGAAATTTAAATTCGAGACACATTTTTTAAATGTTCTTTAAAAAAAAATGGTCAAGCATACAAATATTTCTACAATTGGAGACACATTTCTAATTTTGTGATTATTTACGAAACAACCTAAATTTGTTTTAGCAACATTTGTTGTATTAGGAAAATAAAAAAGAGCATCGAAAAATTTGCAAAATGGAGTTTTGGAGCTGAAGTTCCCGTGCATCGTAGTTTATTGACATTTTGAATTGAATATGAAACATTTTTAAAGTTGATTAGTAAAAAATGAAACAAATAAAAAAATGAGATTATAAATTGAACAAAGTGACATCAATCAATAAAAAATTGCCCCATTTTATTGTATATCTTTTTTTTTTTAATAACAAAAATACTACTTGAACTCTAAAACCCTACTCCCAACTTTTACTAGTGTTCAAATTTTATTAGAAAAAAATGGATAAAAATTATGATCCCTTATATTAAGATCAAAACATGCCACATATTATGAAATAAAAAATGAGAATACATGTAAAATTACTATTTTGCGAATTATCATGTAGTGTGATGGCATCTCGGTTACAATTCTAAATGGATGGTCAAATTCGAATTATGATAGTGGGAGCGTAGACTCTTTATACCGAATGATTGAGAAAGTATATAACAAATACTATCTTGTAAAAAATTATGAATATTTTAAAAAATAAATTTACTCTCACAAGCGTTACTCGAATTTTTAAGTGACTTGATAAGTCATGTCATTAATTATAATTAAAATTTAATAGTGTACATAATAACTCTCAAAAGAGACCATCGGGTGAATAGGTATGATTTTAATATTTAAATATCTTAAATTTAATTTGTATCAATAGTTAAATTCATAGTTCTTTTAGTAGAAAAAAATATCTTGTATACTTTTATGTTTTACTTTAAATTTTTGTTACACATAAAAGTTTGATGTAATCTATTGAGATCCACATATAAAAAGTAACATATCAATATCTATTAAATTTAGGAGTAAGATTTGAAAATTCATATAGTAAAACTTTTCAACTATATTTGCCCATGAGTTCTACTATATGTACTTATAAATCTCTTTGATATGAAGGGCACTAGTAAGTTACTTTCTTCGTATAGGTCTCAATATAAATGTCTACATCAAGATTTTGTGTGTTAAAAGTAAAAATTGATAGTAAAAAATAGAGTAGACATAATATTTTCTTTGAGTTCTACTATGCGTATCTCAAATTTTACTCAGTTACTTTTAATCCTTGAGGTGACAAATAGAGATTAATTATCATGTGATTCACATAATAGTGTGTATATAAAAAACATATGAGAGAAAGTACAAATAAAGAAGATAAAATGGGAGTACGTGAAGTATTTTCCATTTTCTTTTTCACATTTTTAACAGGTCGTACGGTCACAGAAACAGAAGGCACATTATAATTGGAGCCACCCTGTCTTCGATTACACGCCTTTCCTTCCACTCCCCTTCTCCTCCACTCTCATCATTAGCCATGTCTTCTTGTCTCCACTCTTCTCCCGCTTTCCTTCCCTCGCCCATCACCGCCCCTCTCTCTCCGTCTCGCCAATACTCCTATCTTCTCTGTATTGGCGGATATGCCAATGCTTCTTCGCGTGAGCACCTACTCAAAGCCCACACAGACTGTACATACGGGTTGTTGTGAAAAGCCAGAATCTTTTTGTATTTGTTTAGCTTTTCTACGCCGGTTGCGTGTCGCGCCTCGTTTGTTTGTTTAGCTTTATATACCCACTTCATCTGCACACTTAAAAAAAAAAAAATTGTAATTGATACTTTGGACCATGCTTTTTCTCTGCTGTGTTGGGGGTTTGAACAGGGGTGTCGAGGGGGAGGGGCTAAAAGGCAATAGAGTCTTAGCTGTAAGGGGGGTGTGGGGTTCATGGGATAATTGATTATTACTTATGATCTATGATTACTTTCGTTGTAATTAACCCGGTAATTCTGGTGTCAATTGGGGTTGACTCTCTGCGACTACAATTGGACTTGCAGTTTAAGTGTTTGGTGGGCTGTCTTTTCTACTTTGCTTGGTTCTGGGGAATCGAGTCGTGGATTGAGAAGTTCTTTACAAATTTGAACTGAGGGGCGCAGAGATTGTCGAAAGGAGGAATCTTTATATGAAGTAAAGGAAGGGTGAGTGGGCGGATCAGTAATGGCACCTGCTGGGAAGGTTACTTCATTCTATCGTCAGGGAAATGACTGGTATAGCTATTTCTGTTTGCTATATGTACATATTTCCTTTTTCTTTATGTGCTGCATATTTTCTGCAAATCCAGTTGCTATATGATATTTTTAAGTGTTATTGAGGAAATGGTGGGTCAATTGTGTCTGTTTGCGTGTGAGGCAGGGCAATACTGCTGTCACAAGAAGACATTTTTGTTTCTATTGATCACTCAATGATAGGACTGACTGAGAAACTACTTGGGTGGCTCGCGATTTACCTCCTACTCTAGGAACTCTTGGGTGGACAAAAGGTTTTGGAGGCTTAAGATTAGTCTATCATATGCTGGTGGCGAGTGCTGGCAGGGTTCTGGAGGCTTAGGATTAGTCTATCATAAGCTCGGGCAGGATTCTGGAGGCTTAGGATTAGTCTATAGGGGCGGGCAGGGTTCTGGAGGTTTAGGATTACTCTATGTCTCTATCATAAGTTGGGAAACTTAATGTATATAAAAAAAAAAAATCAAATCCAAGGGTTGCCCCAGCCATCAAGACTCTTGTCTCAATCAGAACCTGGCTTTGATTTGGGCTTCATGCTCCCTTTCCCCAAATGGGGAAATGATAATATGTCAAATAAGATCATGAAATTAGAAATTGTTACATTACAGTATTCTTCACTACAATTGATGAACTTTGATGCATTTGACAGGTTTTGCAATGCAAGTTTGCCAAGTGATATTTCTTTGATTGTAGATGGAGTGAACTTCCACCTTCACAAGGTATTCCTAAATCTTTTCTGCTAATAGATTTGGATTTCTTAAATGAGACATGTTTGGAACATAACTATTGTGTTTATGCATCTTTTTTGTATGATTGTAAATGGGATTTGTTCTCTTATATTTTACTATTCAGTTGTTCTTCGGACGATCATGTTCATGTGCACATGGAACTTAGCTTAAGAGGTAGAATTGCCTAATTTTCATAGGTCAGATGGGCTAATGTTTATGAGATTTTGCAAGCCATTCTTATGATTTTCAATTCCAATTGCTTTAAACTGCAAAATATAGGCCTTTGGAGATGACTTGTATTTGTAAATTTCACTCTGGGAGACCTTGATTTTCTTACTTTCTTTCCATTTTGCCAAAAAAACGAATATTTTACACACACAGAGCAAGTGCCAATGCACAAACCAATGTAAATTATTAGTTTATCCAAAGTAATTTTTATAATTTGATAAAATCCTTTTGTGAATAGCACTCATTAAGCCTTGAAGCTAGGGCGACTTTCAGATCTTATTCTCACAGAAAACCATTTTGTTACTTCTGTATATCATATTTGGAGAGGTTGAAAACTTAAAATGAAATGAAAGGCTATCAATAATAGTTATACTGAAGCTAGATGGCTTAGAGCATCCTAAACTTAACTGATGCATTTGCAGAGGCTAAGATTGATGGTATCTATTCCTACTCTAAATAACTTCCCTATGAATAAATTCAGCTTTTAAAATCGCATACGATTGGTAAAATCATGTGAATATTTACCTTTTTTCATCGAATATGTTGTTCAAGTTCAGTTTTATTCCGGTGTAATATATGATACTCTGAATTCTAATCTAACAACTAAGAAAATGCTTACTGTTCAGTTTCCACTTATATCAAAATGTGGGAGGATATTTAAAGCACTTGAAGAAGCTCAAGGTACCAACGGACAGACTTCTACAACGAGACTAGAAGACTTTCCCGGTGGTTCCGACATATTCTTGGTCACAGTAAAATACTGTTATGGTTGTCGGGTGGAATTCACTCCAAGGAACATTGTGATGGTTTATTGTGCAGCAGACTACCTAGAAATGACAGATGAGTATGGAGAAAATAATTTACTGTCCAAATCAGATGATTACTTTCATAAGAACGTATTAACGAACTGGAAAGATTGCATTTTGGCTCTCCAAAGCTGTAACTCTATGATTCCAAGAGCGATCAAACTCCAAATTATTGGCAAATGTTTAAATGCTCTTTCAGTGATGGTCTGTACAGATCCTAGTTTGTTTGGATGGCCTATGCTGATGTATGGAAGCTTACAAAGCCCCGGAGGTAGCATCTTGTGGAACGGCATAAACACCGGTGCAAGAATCCAAAGCACGCCATCTGACTGGTGGTTTGAGGACATCTCATATCTTAGTGTGCCGTTATTTGAGAGATTAATTCAGACAATGGAAACAAAAGGTATAAGACCCGAAAGCTTAGCTGGTGCTATAATGCACTATTGCAGGAAGTATCTCCCGGGACTGGGCCGATGGCAAAGTGGACAAATTGTTACGAGTAGAACTGTTGCAAGTTTCAGCATGACACCTGCTACCGTTGATCAGAAGGATCTTCTAGAAAGCATAGTGAAACTTCTCCCTACGAAGAAAGGAAAGTCATTTTGCCGTTTCCTATTGGGCCTTCTACGTGTTGCCTTGATCTTGGGTATTAACCATTCGTGCCAGGAGACTTTGGAAAGGAGAATAGGAATGCAGCTCAACCTGGCAACATTAGATAGTTTGCTGATACCTTCCTATTCAGATTCTGATACGTTATATAATACCGATTGTGTTGAACGAATGATACATCACTTCATCTCTGAGCCAGCGGTCACAACGGTTTCTCCATCTTCATTGGATTTGGGAACGTCGCCATCATCTGAACCTCTGTGCAGAGTTGCAAAGCTGATGGACAGTTATATTGCAGAGATCGCTTCAGACGTGAACCTGAAGCCTGAAAGGATACATGCACTGGCTGAAGCCTTGCCAGATTCTTCAAGATCTCTTCATGATGGACTGTACAGAGCCGTGGATATATACTTCAAGGTTTGTGAGCTTTGACATTTATGTTAGTATCAAACACTTACCACTACGCCAAAAGCTATTGCTAGTAGCGAAGGCGTAACTTTATTTCCTTATAGGTCGCCATCACATTTTTCGAGAGGCAGGGTGCTGTACTTGGTCCTTCACTGGCCTCTACCCAACAATTCCCCTAGCCACCAATTACTGGACTTGACCCTTTACTGGCCTTTGCCCAACAATATTTCTGTAAACTGATAGGTTTCGTGAGAAAAAGTTATCTTCACATGTTTATTCTTGTCGATGTTGGTATGTGAATGACTATACCATTCCATCTAGTTATTAATGGCATGTATATGCCATTTGTTGCTAATAATTTGACTGCAAATTCTTTGCTTCCTCTTCCCACACATAGAAGCCTTTTTTTGACACAAACGTATTATCAAGAAGTAAATCAGCATAATAGACATTGTTTTTTGACGAATTCAGATAAAATTTTGCAGGCTCATCCTTGGCTCCCGGATAGAGATAAGGAACAGCTTTGCAACATCATCAACTTCCAAAAACTCTCAATTGATGCTTGTGCGCATGCATCTCAAAATGAAAGATTGCCTCTTCGAATAATTCTCCAAGTTCTATTTTTCGAGCAGTTACAGTTGAGAACCGCATTAGCTGGCTGCCTCCATGTCTTGGACACAGAAAGTGCTAATGCTGCTCCCGCTGCTGGTCCGAGTGACATGGCGGGCCATATTGTACAGAGAGACGGGTGGGTGACTGTTGTGCGTGAAAACCAGGTTCTTAGAGTGGATTTGGAGAGGATGAGGTCTCGAGTTCGAGAACTGGAGGAAGAGTTTAGTAAGATCAAGCTAGAGATGAGAAAGGTGTCGAAATCACACAGTCACCTCAGCTCTCCCCGCTTCCTTGCCCGAAGGATGGGGTGCAAACTGCTCCCCCGATCTTCTGATGCTCAACCAGACGTTATTGGAAGCACGGGGCCTACCCCACGAGCATCGGTTGAGCATCCTAGAACATCCGGGGGGCATCGCAAGAGTTTCTCGTTGTTTTGAGCATCGTTATGTGAAGAATCTTCATTCGTTTTTTTTTTTTATCGAACCACAGCAATAACAATTGGATGCCTAGCTTGTGCCCTACAAGTTTTCAGTCAAATGCTTGGGAGGACAGATGAAGTGCTTTGAAAGGTAAAGCCTTCTGCAAATGGAGTGTGTCAAGGAGCCAAGAGAATTTCTTTTTGGTTATACATACCTGTACAGATGACTGTACATTTCAATGTTATTAATTGGTATGGAAAATGCTATTTGCACACAAAAGTTTTATACGCATTGATGTGGTTTTTGGTTAATACATACCTGTACAGACCACACCAGCATGCCAAAAATTGTGTTAAAAAATTTGTGTGCAGTTAGCATTATCCAATTAATACTTTGTGTTATTTGTTTATAGTATGTTTTGTAAAAAGAAAATTGAAGTATGCAATAGTGATGTCCAACTACTGCTCGTTTTGCATATGACATCAAGTATTTTTCTCCCAATTAACAGCTAATCTTCTAACATAAAGTTTGGTTGGTGGAATAAGTCAAAATCGAATAATATTATTGTGAATAGACTTATTTCATTATTTCTTTTTGTAGTTTTATCATCATAAATAACATTTTTAGGATTGAGTGAGTCGGTCCACCTTTACCTTTACACTCTGCGCACAATGAGTGAGCTTTTCATCATATCTGATCAATTTTGGGGCAATGAGTGAGCTTTTCATCATATCTGATCAATTTTGGGGCTTTGGGTCTCCTAGTGACCTCATGTCTTTTGTAGGAATCAAACCCTCATGTCTTCCGCGAGAATCAAACACTCACCCTACCGTTGGATCAGAGCAAGACTTTTCATATGACCTCACTGTAATACAATTCATAAAGTTGTATTCCTAAACTTTATTCTTTCAATCTTATAAAAAAAAAAAAAAACTTATTCTTCCAACAAGCCAATCAAATGAATATAATTCATATTTTATTCTTTTATCTATTTCAATCCTTATGAAATAATATTCATATTATTTCAAAATTCATTTTGTGAACCAAACATACTGTAATAGTTATATTAACAACTCGTTTGGCAATTATTGTAATCATTATATTAACATTTCGTTTATCAATTATTCTAAATTATTTAATTGTGGGTCTAAAAATTTCAATAGAAGTTAGATAGTTGTTGGTTTAACATCAACCATATAGGTTATAGGTACATAGTAATGTTGTTGCCTCTCTGGACTCTAGGTCATTAATAACTACTCAGTGCATTCCTAGTCACAATTAGCATCTTCAAAATTTTCATCCTCAGGTACCCCACGAAGATAGACACCATAATTACTGGCTTTACTGCTGTAGGAGACTAGGAGGAGAATGTGGTCAACTATATATTCAAATAAATAGTATTTTCTATTTTTTTATTTTGCTTTAAATGATGGAATGAAGTAATGAACTTTCACAGGCCAGTATATGCCCCAATTGATACATAAAGTTGAAATCAATCAACCTATAACATAACTACATGTTTTAACTTACATAAAATGAAGCAGACTGGTAAGAGAAGATAAATTATAATTTTATCTTAATTGACCCGCAAATCTCCAAATGCTTGTATTGTGAATCTTATACTTTATGGATGATAGCAAAATAAAGCCTCTCAAGTCTCAACTAATGTTGGATTGATTAACCAATTAAGTCATGTCTCAAAAGCAAAAGGCATTGATATGTGACTTTATAATAGAAAATTATTAGTTTAATTTCAACTTAAGACTTTAACCCCTCAAATGTATTTCTAGAAAAATTATATACTTATTGTACAGTTTAAAATACAAAATTACAAAACATTGGTTTCAAGATTTAATATTAATAATTTAAGTTTGTTTTAGTTATGAGTGATTAATTAATAGTTTAATTGTTTATAATACAGACTATGTTTAGCTGGAAATTGAGAATTGTTAAGATAGCTAGATTAAAAAATATTTGGTAAAATTAGTTGTTAAAAAAAGACAAAATGATATATAAGTTAGATGAAAAAATTGAGCTAGCAAGCTATGAGATTTCAGAGAGAATTCTAGCCTAATTTTTAGTCAATTATGATAACATTTCCTATTTTGTTATCATTTAATAATTTGATTACAATTCATCATTGCATCTTATATTCAATAAAATTATATATTTTCTCCAATATTTTAATGAATTAAGAGGCATGGCTTTACAAATATCATAAAAAGCCCCTCAAAATAAATTATAAAGAAAATGAAGAATAAAAAAAATGGCGAAAATTCAAATCAATGCAAATACTGATGTCAAAATTAGACTAAAAAAATAAAACTCTGTCTTCTTCGCCGACGGCTTTTCCCATATTTTCAGTCACTATCTCTCTAGATCACACCACACCCCTTCCTCACTCTATACATACAAATATATTCATACAGCAATAACGTATATTGATTGGAAATGAATTGAAAGAAGCGCATTTTCTCTGGTAGTGGAAGGCCCGGAGACTCTATATTTGAAGCGAAGACCTTGTGAACCTTCGGATCGAGAGAATTTCAAGGGCTAGAATCTAGATAGAAGTTGAGGTTTATCCGCTGGATCGGATCTGAGTTTCGAAGGACATGGCGTTGTCTGGAATGAGAGGTCTATCGGTATTTATAAGCGATATTCGCAATTGCCAGAACAAAGAGCAGGAGCGCCTCCGCGTCGACAAGGAGCTGGGCAACGTCCGTACTCGCTTCAAGAACGAAAAGGTATTCTAAAGCTTCATCTCCACACTCATTCCAAAATCGCATACTTATCTCGATCGTACATGTGTTGTAAGCTTGATGCCAGCTCCAGCTGAACTGTGACTAAATTCTGGAACTACAATGGATTTTGGTGAGAACTTGGGGTGGACTAAGCAAATTAGATTGTTCACTCGTGAGCTTAGGGCTGGAATATTTAGTTATGATATATTAAGCTGGGGGATAATTCTGAATTTAAAAAGTACTGCCCTTAGAACAATTTAGGTTGTATGCTTTAGAGTTTTGGTATGAAAATATGAAGTTATGGTTGTATGATTTGACAAAAGAATGAATAACTTGCTAATTAGTAGTAAAATCTTTGACTGTGTAACTTTCTCTTGTAGAATTGAATATACCAAGGAAATATTTTTGCTTATTCAAGTGAAGATTAAGGCTTGATTTTTAAATATAGTGTAGATTTTCTGATTATGTGTTAGAAAATATGCTTCACTTGATTTTGCTTGTCTAATATGAAGGAATTGAGTAGCAACATGTCAACACCATTGCCATAGTGGGCATAATGCATATAGGGAATGTGAATAGAAATTTCTTATTTCATTATTGAAAAGTGACAAATAGTGGTGTCAATGGAGGATCTGTGATGCATGTATTATCTTCTGTATAAAGGGATGGAAGTAGATCCACATAAATTCATAGAGTGGTTAGTTACTGCAAAGGTTTCTGTGCAGTATGCTTGCAACCTAACATTTGGGACTTCCAATCCATTTGGAAAATGGTGAGTTTCCTGTTTGAGTTATTTGTGTGGAGTGTTGGATTGATTCTGTATACTTCATCTTGAATGGTGAAGGAGAGATGGCAAGGTGGCATTGTAAAGACATTTCCATCTGACTTCTCCATGAGCTTTTCAGCATGTCTGGAATTAGTGTTGGTGAGGCTCAACTGATGTTGCTGTGGACATTGTATTACTTTAGGGAGTTGAACCATGGACAACCATTGCTATTGTAGTTTATACATACTATACAAAGTGTTTATGCAGAAATGTATCAGGGAAAAGAGGGGTGAGGACTGGGGGTGGAAGGAAAGAATTAGAATGAATCTGTAACCCTTTAGTCAGTTTTAAATGGACACTTTGGCACATTTTGTTTGATGAGATATGACTAGTTGTAGGATTTGCCACCCACAGATTAGCACAGATTTAGGAGGAAAGCATGTGGCAATTGTAGCTTGCTCTACATTGCCTGACAAATTTATGTCTTTCTGTATCATTACTAAATGTCATGAACAGACATTATGGTTTTCCTTGAAATACCAAAGCTGACCCACTTTTCTTGAAGAGCTCTATTTGTTATCTTTTGGTTGATTCCTAAACCTCTTCATTTTACTATAAGGATTGGATATTGAAAGATACCAAGCACCACACTTATCACCAAAGAGAAAAAGAGAGAGAGAGAGAGAGTAGTAGTAGTAGTAGTAGCTATTGCCAGAAACCTACCTCTCAAGTCTCAAGCCATAGTCCATTCCTCCATATGGTTTATTATTTCTTGATCAGTTGATTGCCAAGGTGTTAAATTTTTCTGAGAGAATAAAAAGTTAGCATTTGATATACTTTCTTAATTTCTTCACCTTGGGGTCAAATTCATACTAAATAAGGGAATAGGTGGATGGTTTATGTGAGAACATCCAAAACTAAATTGGATTTGCCTCTTTCCAGTTTTTTCTTTCAGAAGAACCTGCTAAGCAAAGAGTATTCCTATTTAATCTAATTCTCAATCTACCATCATTACCGAAATAGTTCTCAACATGATACTCCTTTTGCCTCCTGTTCTTTCTGTTGGAAGAAAGTACAATGTTGGCATGTTGCCTTTCATTTGCCCATTTTTGTTATATCACAGTAAATAGTCATGTCCATATACAAACTGGACTAACAGAGTAAGAGGTTCTTGATATAACAGTGTGAACACAATTCCTATGTTTAAATCTTTCCAAATCTTAATATGCAAGCTATATAAGAGCAAGAGAAGATAGCGAATGCAGGTTAATTCAATACATTTGTTTAGAGAGCCTTTTACATTGCATCATAATAAGAGCTGGTAAGTGGTCACAAAAGGTATTTTCTAGTGAAAAACATAAACAGTTTTAAATTATTTTCAGGTGTTAGTTGACTACTTTGAACTAGTGTTTAATTGTATATTGATCTTTCCCTCATGGATTGGGATATGCTATGCATAATATGAGATCTTTTCTTGATATCATAATCATTGTGTAAAATAAACTAAAAACTAATGCTTTTGATTAGAATGGCTCTTGACAGTGTCTCAAAAACTACCTTAGTGTTTCAAATGATTGTATGTCATGGATAATTTTTCATTCAGGCTAAAAAAAATTAAGTTGTTCACT
>CM008342.1:39830024-39840507 GCA_002525835.2 Ipomoea batatas | reverse complement strand
TTTAAAAAAAGAAATAAATAAATAAATAACAATAGCTAATCGCCGACCGCCTAGGCAACTGCCTATGCTGCCTAGTTCGCCGCGACCGATTCAGCACATAAGTAGCCATCCGCATAAATCACATATTTCAGTGATTTTCTACGCGGTCAGCTGTCACCTATCGCCTAGGCACGACTTTTGCAACAATGATTCTCACACCTGGTTTGACTAATTCTTTAAAAAATAATAATAATAATTAAAGCAGTGACTATTACAACTAGTGGCTAAGGAACTTGTGCTGACAAGTGAGAACTAATTGTTACGAGTAATATTACTAAAACAAAATCAATATAATGCTTTTAGTAAAAACTTTTATTTTAAATTCTTATCAAAATTGAAGTTAAATTTGAATTTCACCACTGTCTTATTTACCTGTTTCTATTTGTGTATTATTCGAATGACATTTTCGAGATTCCTTTTAGCTCACCATCTCTTTGAATGGTGCAAATAACTAGGCTAAACCACCAATCACAGTCAACTGGTTACTATTTGGACTGGACTACTGTCACTGTCAAATGGTTATATATAAATATATTGTCATTCAATATAATTTGTAATGTAATATAGAATATTTATTAGAGGACAAAAGTACACCGATCGAGTCACCTAGAATTTTTTTTTAAAAAAAAAAGGTATTAAAGCATTTTTTTTATTTCAAATTTATGTCACTAATAGCAATCTGTTGGTCATTGATGCTACCAGTAATAAAATGCCATATGCTTCTCTTTGAGTTTAAAATATTTTTTACTATTATCAACTTATTGTTTTGGTAAAATAAAAATGATCACAACGCTTCATGTACTCGCAAAGTCAATTATTTTAAATTTTTATAAAACTTTTGCACCTCATTTTGATTTTTGAAGAATTTTGAATAATTAGAAAATACTTGGATAGATCATATCCTTTCAACCATCCCTTTATATTTCCTTGGCGAAGTGGAGCAAAAATGATATCTAGCTAAACAATTAGCCTATTATTATTATTATTATTGTTATTATTATTATTATAGAGTAAAAATAGTAAAGTGGCATGGCAAATAGTTAAAAACAATGCATAGTAAAGACTAAAATGTATATATAGTTATGAATAGCCAAATAACAATATAATAATTAAAGAGTAAAATACTCATTATAGCCAAAAAAACATTAAAAAAAACTAACTAAACAAAAATATCACCTCTATATATTTGCAACCACACAAAACTAACTACAAAAAATACCACCCACATATTTGAAACCACACAAAAATAGCTAAGGAAAAAGGAAGAAGCATTAATTAAGTACTTTTGTGGGCATTAGTTTAGTTAACAACACTATAAGGGCATTAGTTTAGTTTTTTTTTTTTTGAATACAACTGACCCTATTACATTGTAGTATCTGTTCATCTATACTTTTCTCAACCTGTTGAAGCACAAAAACTCATCTCCACCACTGAGACTCGAACTCATGACCTCCCATCAAGGGTTGTCACTACATGCCAATTGAGCACAAGGTGCTTGGCGGCATTAGTTTAGTTAATAACACTATAAATACCTAAACGTTAAATTATACATCAATCCAAAGTAAAAACAATAATACTAAAATCTAAATAGAAATTAAAAATGGATACAATAATTTATTATACCTTCACATTTGTATTATTCTTGTTGGCACATCTCGGGAAAAGTGCTAATATCAATGTTGTGCAAAAGCTGGTGCAGATGTTGGCCGGTAACTAATTTAAATAAATACTCCCAGGTTCATATATATCATCATATTTGATTATGGAGAAAAATTTAATGGCGTAGGCATTGTTGACTGCTTGGAAAGAAGCATGTGCGGCTACAACTCCCAGTACCATTGTGATCCCAAAAGGCACATACCCAATGACCCCAAGTTCTACTTGCGGGCCCATGCAAGGCCCCAATTGAGCTTCAAATCCGGACTACTTTGAAGGCCCCTGCTAATCCTAACGATATAGACGGCAAAAAGGAATGGATAACTGTTCAATACATAGATCATTTCACACTCTCTGGTGGTGGTACTCTTGATGGTCAAGGAAATGTACAAGTTTACGATGCTAAAGACAAAGGTTTTAAAAGTAATAAGCTGCCTAATGTAAGTCCAAATTTACCCAGTGCCATATTTTTATTTTATCAATTTGTAGCCAAACCTATGCTTAGTCTCAACTTCAGCGCTCGGACCGGATCTCCCCAACTAAACACCATTACACTAGGCGACAAAATCCCTATGCCTATCGATTTGCCCGATCCCACCTTAAATGGGCTTGCCAGGAATCAACACTCATGTGTACCTATTGGAAAGACCGACGATCGCCCTGGTGCATGTGGTGCACGTGGCGAGTATGCCGAACGCCCGACATGTGCTCCCTCTTAACCACTATAAATATCGCATTAAATACCTATTGAAGATGACTTTTGAAACTTTCACCTTATACCAGCTCGGGAACCTCCGACCCACTATCACCATTTCTGATTCCACATACTGCAATCGATACGTAGACCTATTTATATAATTTCGTGCATTTACCACATCACCAATGTAATTAATAAACTTTCATGATGGTATAATAGTTCAACCACATTATATTTTCTTTCCAATCTTGTGGAAAACAAAATGTCACCCTTGTGCACATAATTTGTTTTCCTCCACTTTTAAAAGTTTCTAAACAAAAAAAAAAAATGAATTTTATGAACCAATCAATATAGAGCAACATTTCCATCCACATTTAAGAAAACTTTATCTATAAAAATTATTTTTCACCCAATCAAATACTCCCTTAATGATCAATAAAATGAGTATAGGTGTGAAAAAAAGGGGTCAATAATAGAGTTGCATCAGCAAAAGACAAGGATGACTTAATATACAGTGAGTTGGGAATTGGGATTGACGGTTAGTTATCAACAACTGAAACGCACACCTCCACCTACCACTAACATTTCTTTTGCTTACCAACCATTCGTTCTTTTTCTCCTTTTTCCCCCTTTTTTTTTTAAAAAAAAAATCATTTATTTAATCCCCCACAAATCTAATCACAGTCTTTAATCAATATAATTATTCCGATATATCACATAATCATCTTCCCACCACCTTCGCAGTTTTGATGGCCATTCCTCTCTTTTTTTCTTGGACTTTACTCTAATATTGTAATCATTAAATTATATATTCTGTTATTCATTGACCAAAATATTTGGTTGATATAAAAAAATACCATAACGGTATTATTTGTCAAGTGATACTCATTCCGTAATTTTTACAATAATTGATGAGCTCATATTGCATCTCATATTATTTAATAGTTTGATCAATTTATAAATAATTAATTAATTAATGAATATGAAAGATTGTTATTAGTTACACACATTATATGTCATAACATGACCTAACATTTTGTACAAGTAATTTTTTTTATATAAAAAAATCTATTTCTTGACTTAGATACCGTCATTGTCAAAAAAGGTTCAATCTAGAGTAGTTTGAGAAGCGAATTGAGACAAATTTTTAGATTAATACTTAATTCAAACAACTTACGAGCCTAATTCACCTTTTTTTTCAAAAATTTATAATGTGAAATATAGTATTAACATTTTAATTACTATATTTATATATTTATATTTATATTTATATTATATAAAACAATTATAATCCATTAGGTAATATACTAATATTGGATTTTTGTTATGATATCTAGTTGTAAAATATTTATTATTACAATTTGTATGTTAAATATAGGGGGGAAAATAATATATTAAAGATATTCGAGTTGAGATCCCATAATTTGAGTTTTAAGGGTTTGATGAAAATAACTTGTTAAATGATTGTTTAATCAAAAAGTAAAATATGAAAGTTTTGAAAACCAAATAAAGCTTGAAGCCCTTATTATACATCATAATATCATATTATTCATATCACGTTTGCATTGTTCCAAACCGTACTTCTCTCATCATTCTACCCTGCTAAACAACACATTCAATGTCCCCATCTTCTACATAATAAACCAATCAAAAGCACATGACATTTGCCAATTGGCTTAACTCAAATAATTGAGCCTTCAATCCCATTGTCACTTGTGTCTTTAACTCGTAAAGATAATAATGGAACATTAAATCATTTGTATAGAACTAATTCATAATAAATTGAGTCATTAATATAAAGATGTAATAAATGGATAATATTAAATCTCGAAGAAAGCTTGACATATGAAATAAGTTACACAATTAATTTATACCCAAAAGACAAAAGAATGTTTTGTGACAACAACTAAATAAAAGAGACAATATTTTCTAGCGAGATACCTTATGGGGATATACGTTGCATATGTGGTGGTCTAGGAAGTGTTAACTCGTGAAATGTATGTCCTCTCAATTGTTGTGTATAACCGCCGCACAGAGAACACTGCGCGTCTAGTGAGACTCGATCACTTGTCTCTTCTCCCAAACTTCACCCTTGTGACCAGTTGAGCTGCCCATACAGACTACTTTCATTTATCTTAATCGGAGACACATTCACCTAAATAGTAATTAACATTATCAATACCCCCATGCACATTTACATACTTTACAAATTACAAACACATAACAATAAGAAAATGTTATAATATACGTTACACGTAAAGAAATTGGCCCTATTTGGTAATAACAGAGATAGCTTATCAACCAATTTTAACTTGTTTTCAAAAAAAAAAAAAAAACCAATTTTAACTTGTTTGACCACTATTAGCTGTTTGACTTGGTTAAACAATCAATATAAATGTTTAATATATTAATTAATTTTTTGTAACAATTTATTGTTCTAAAATGTTAAAATTCAAAAAGCTGCTCAAAACAGTTTTTTCAATAAACTTTTTAATAAAGTCTTTTTTTGCATATAATTAGCTATCAACTAATTTACCAAACTTCTTTATACAATAAGCTAATGTTATCAACTAGTCAAACTCACTAACACAATCAGCTAGCAGTTATTTACCGAGCACTCTCAGTATATTTTAAGAATAACAAAGTTATGTACATTTAATTTTTTACATTTATACCTAAAATGTGACATTTTTATGTGAGATATTGTAAAATTTTCTTGTCAAAATATAATATACATATTATTTCCAAATTCTTGGTTACGTGGACATTGCCGAGATTCCTAACATTCAATAATTTGATCTGAATCTCGTGGCAAATTTGCTGTGTGCTTTGTGGAGACTGGAGAGAGCCATCGCAGCCACGTGCATGCAAAATTGAATAAATCCATAAAGGGAAATAAGTTCCATCTCTGATTGCATGTCGGAAATTTTTATAATATAGTGACATGATTCACATGAGTTATATTATTATTTAATTTTGTAACGTTGTATATAATGTATTTTTCTTGAATTTTATTTTATTTACTAATTTTTCACGCGTATTGCGCAAATGAGATAATGGCTAATATTTATCTTTAAATAAGTACTTCAAAGTATATTAATGCAAGATGAATCACACTTGTGTGAGACCGCCTCATAGATCCTTATTCGTAAGACGGGTCGGTCGAAGCAACATGCAAATGTCATACTTTTTTTTTTTGAAAGGACAAATGTCATACTTATATGCTCAAATATAATACTAATCAAGAATACAATTTTTGTTACTTATAAGAGAAAAAGTAATACATTTTTCATAATAAGTAATGTTGGCAAGTGCCTCTATACTTATATGGGAAATATAATACTTTTGAGGAAAAAAATGTAATACTTTTAAATCGAAATGTAAAAGTGTTGTATTTTACCTTAAAAGTATTGCAAGTAACAAAAAGTTTATTCATGATTAGTATTACATTTGAGTATATAAGTATGACATTTGTGCATATAAGTATTACACATGCATCTTGACCCGACCCGTCTCACGGTGAGATAGTCTCACACAAGTTTTTGCCATGCAAGATTATATAAGAGATGTGTATGCATAGGTAATTAAATGACAAATTTGTTTATTTAATCAGTAATTCAAAGGTGCTGTTTGGCAAATGGTTGTTAGCTGATTGAGTTAGACGGTATGACTAGTTGATAACATTAGTTGATTGTAGAAAGGTGTTTGGTAAATTAGCTTTTAGCTGATAGTTATTTGATATAATTTCTTTTCTTAAAAAGCTAATTGAAAAATTGTTTTGAGCAGCTTTTTAAAATTTAGTATTTTGGAGATACAAAAAGCTAATTAACCAAATACTTATATTGACTTTTTAACCAAGTCAAGCAACTAATAATGGTCAAATAAGTCAAATTTGACTGATAAGCTAACTATTTTACCAAACAGGACCAAAGTATATTAATGCAAGATAATATATGAGAGATTACTTATAATTGTCACTAGAATGTGTTTGAAAACCAAGAAAATTACTTCTGGAAAATATTTTGTGAAAAACGAGTCATTTTTCAGAGAATATTTTCATTTCCAGTGTTTGGTTGAATTTCAGAAAACTGTCTCGATGTGTTTAGTTCATTTTCTAGAAAATGAGCAGGGGTGGAGGTAATGGTGTGGTGGTGGCGACGATGGTACGGTGATTGTGTGGTAGTGGTGGTGGAGTGGTGGTTGTGGTGGTGGTGGTAGTAGTAGTAGTGGGGTGGTGGTGATGGTGGTGTGTTGGTGTGAAAATTGAATTAGAAAATAACTTCCCTCAAAGAAGAGTGGATGTCGTTTTCCAAAAAAAAAAAAGAGATTGTTTTTCATTGACCAAACACTATTTTTCTTTTCACTCACATTTTTCAATTTTTACCAAACATTGAGGTTATATTATACTACGTATTACATTATTACTCAAGAAGAATTTGTTTGCACTTAACAACATTTCAATCATTTTCCAAATAAATCACCAACTTGTAAGTCTTGTTTGAATATATATTTTAGTCTTTATTTTGGTAGTTTGAAGTGGAAAATATAGGTTCACACGTTTCTATGGGTCCCACACCCTCCTACCATATATTGCTTCTTCTTCTTTTTTTTAAAGAACCTACCATATATTGCTTTTTTAAGATTTTGAATCAACTTAAAAATTAAAGATGAACTTCGTAACATCATAAGAGGTAGGTGAGTATGATAACTCATTTTTTCTTATTGATTTTTTTTCTTCAAAATTTCAGTTTGCCCCATGATTACCACGTTTAGCTTGTCAATTTATTTTATTTGACTAATATTTACTTTTAAAAATAGTACAAATAACAAAAAAAATTATACTTACCAACCATCCTTTTACAAGTCAATACTTACCTTGCAAAAAAAATCATTATAAAATATTTTGATGCTCTCATTCAAGCGAAAGGATTTTTATTTTTTTTTTGAAAATAGCGAAAGGAATTTGATATTAAATAGTAAAAAAAAATACACAATCATATGTAAAAATATTGTATTTAAAAATGAAAAGTGATGGGTTATATTTATAATTTTTCATAAGTAGAGTGGTTGAGCATGAAACTTCTCTTTTTTTTGCTTCTTTTTTTTTTAAATACAACATTTAATTTCATTCCGTATTGTAACACTTTTCTAAATAATAGTTGAAAATTTATATATTAGGGTGTTCGGTAAATAGTTATTAGATGATCTGGTTAGTGTGTTTGACTAGTTGATAATATTAGATGATTGTAAAAAGATGTTTAGTAAATTAGCTGTTAGCTAACTGATAACTGATTATATGCAAAATGACTTTCTTAAAAAATTAATTGAAAAATCTGCTTTGAATAGCTTTTCGAAATTTAGCATTTTGGAGCATTAAGTTGTTACAAAAAGCTAATTAATCAAACACTTATATTGGTTGTTTAACCAAGTCAAACTGCTAATAGTGATCAAATAAGTTAAAATTGGTTGATAAGCTAATTATGTTACCAAATAAGGTCAATATCATGTATTACAATGTCGGGTGTTTTTAAAGTTATATTATATGCATTACAAGTTATAATATCCCTTATATATCTCTGGCAAAGCACTCCGTACCGTTTTATAAAGCACATGATATTGTAAATTTTTCTAACAAATTGTGATAATTAAAAATTTTGGATTAAAAAAATTTATAAAGAGAATAAAATAAGATGAAGTGGTAAATGGGAAATCATGTTTGAAATTGGGAAGTCAAGTTTAGGGTGGTTGGGAGTTGAGTGCAAATGAGAAAAAGTGATAATGGGAAGAAAATGAAAAACAGCATATTCATTTTGATCAACAAATGTGCACATAATAATTAATATCTAAGATATCAAGGTCTAATCACCTTTTTATTTAATACAACTCTAAATTATACCTGAAACTCAAATTCATAACCTTTCATTTGGGAGAACCACTTCGCGCAACTAGACCACAATGTCAATGACGTATAGAATCAATCTCTATTTATACCATTAAAATTATAAATTTATAATTAATTATTTATCTACAAACCTAATATTAATACACGTAATCATACAATATATGGTGTTTTATTAAAAAAAAAAAACTTCAAATATCAATTTTCAAAATATGGGAATTTAGTTCAAAAACACTAGGGGTGTGTTTGGTTGGTGGGTTTAGGCATAAGGAATGGGTATGAAAGTGATTGCTTGTATTTGGTTGATAGGTTTTGTGAATGCTACTATGGGTTTGGAATACCCCATTAATGACAAAACCCATACTCTTATTAAATAAGGGTTTCATCTCCCTTCCTCCTTTCTTCCCCAACTATTAATAATCATTCACATTCCACTCAACTACCAAACATGTTAAATACTATCACCAAAACCCATTACCATTACCAAGTATTTGATACCCATTCCGATTCCGATTCCCATGTGCGAACCAAACGCACCCTAGGTGTCAATTTAGCCACATAATTATATGCAAATGTAATTGATCTTAATGTCCATATAATAATATCTTGGTTTCAAGGTTTATACCATTCTTCATTTCCATTGAATTCCATTATCAAAAAAAAATACATGTTGGATCTCACCTAGATTAAGCTGGCTCACCTACTCCCCCCACTCTCAACTAATTCCACCAACGGTTAATAAAAATGTTTTCCCCTCACTAAGGGGGTGTTTGGTTGGGTGTAGTTTGGGGGGAATTGAAATTTATTGAATTGTAATTCAATGAATTTCCAAACTACATTGTTTGGTTGGAGGGAATTGCAATTTCGCGGAATTGCAATTCCCTCCAAATGATGAATTGCAATTCATGAGATACCCCCCATGAATTGCAATTCAATGGAGAGGAGGGTCAATTTTGTTGGTGTAAAGACAATTTTGCCCCTCCTCTCATACCCTTTGTCTTTCTTTTTTTTTTTTTTTAAAAAAAATTTTGAAAGAATTATTATTATTATTATTATTATTATTATTTAAAGAATTATTATTAGTATTATTTTGAAAGAATTATTATTATTATTATTATTATTATTAGTATTATTTTGAAAGAATTATTATTATTATTATTATTACTCTTCTACTACTACAACTACAACATAAGGACATTTTAGTCATTTTGTCATTTATTACCTTTCAATTCACTGTACTCCTATTCCTGCATACCAAACACTGTAATTGCAATTCCTACCTTATTCATTGAATTGCAATTCCACCGAATTACAATTCTTTTCCCCCCTAATTCCCTCCTCCCAACCAAACGCCCTCTAAAGCTCAAGGGAATGGAGAAAAACCTTCCTAACAGAAGTTAATTACCTCAAGCCATCAACAATATAAAAATAAATTTCATATTTTGTCATTCAACATTTTTCTTTGATAACCCATATTTTTCACCTTCAGTGGACTATATCCTAGACCCCATGAACTTGCCTCCCAAGCCTATGAGAAATTGAGAATGTAAATCGAATCAAAAATTTATTTTTGGATGCTGAGAAAAACCTCCATAACCCTTTCGAGCGTGAGTAAATCCCGTCTTGTGACCCTAGCCGGCAAAGGACCACAAGAAAATAGAACTAATATTAATTTTTTTTTTAAAAAAAAAAAAAACAAGCAAACAAACCCTCCGCGGGCTCCGTCCCAAGTCCCAACTGTCAGCACACTAAGTTGTAGAGGACTGGCCAAATAGTTTGCTCCATTCACCCATTCACATGGGTGGGGATTGAACTCCCAACTTCATGCTTAAGGGATGAAGTGCTGAACAATCACGCGAAACATGTTGGTTAAAAAAAAAAACAACAAAAAAAACAAAAACAAAACAAAAACAAAAACAAAAACGTTCACTATTGTTGTTGATTTTATGGTCATTCAGGAGCAAACCAACATAAAATTGTTGAAGAGATATCAAAATTGTAAAAGGGAACTCAAGAAAGTTGAAAGTGTGAATTGTGTTAATTTGACGTGCATAAATTGTCTATTATACAATTTAAGTCACTCTTAATCTTCTATAAGCAATATCTAACTTTCATAAACACAACACTACTCAAAATATCTCATCTTTAAATAGTTAAACATACTCAAACTTCTATAAATATAGAAGTTAATT
>CM008342.1:39748948-39761933 GCA_002525835.2 Ipomoea batatas | reverse complement strand
ATATAGTGAGTAACAATTTTTATTGTCTTTTTTTTTTTATCAATAAAATTTTTTGCAGATGAAACGGGTGCCAGTTATTGCTTTTTTTTTTTTTTTTTCTTCTTCTGAGAATCGTTATTGCTTTTCTTTACATGATTATTGTGATTGATTTAATTTGTTGACCTCATCATTAGCTCACTCGACACCATGCCCCAACATTTCACCTGTCGTCTCTATTCACCTACTTCAAACTTTCACTTCCTCCTTATTACCATTTTGATTTACACTTTCAAAGATTTCTTCTTCAAAACCAAAAAAAGAAAAAAGAAAAAAGAAAAAAAGGTGTAGTTAAATTAACGTAATCTTAGTATTAGATTAAAAATTATAGTTTGAAGATCAATTATTATACTGATTGGGTGGCTACTAATTACAACTTATAGTGGAGTTTGTAAAAGTTTGACTTTGTTTTCGAGTGGTCTTCCATCTCCTTTTTTGTAGATATATTGGAGCTACTAGATCCAAATTCCAATAGTAATATTTTGAATTTTCTTCCCATTATTGTATGTAAATAATGAAAAAAAAGAAAAAAGAAACCATCACTTTTGAATATAAAATTGGTGGTGATGAGGCCAAGGATTTTAAACTTTGATTAAACAAGGATAGCTATGCAAGTAAACGATTTGATTGACGGTTCAATATATTTTGCCCATAACGCACGAAAACCCTAATGTATTCTTAAAAAAAGCATTGTGTCTCATTACCTTTGTTAGAGCATGCTTAAGGTTAAGTTCTTCTAATCCATTCCTATAAATAAGGGTCTTGTCCCATAACCTTATACCTATGATCTATTAATCTACCATTCTCTTCTCATAACCATAGTGTTATCATTCCTTTCTTAACATCATTTACTATTCAAAAAATAAAAGGCATCATTTACAATTCAAGCCTTGTATTTGGAGTTTTACTAACTAACCAGAAAATCGAGTCCCATCATATATATGCAATAATAAAAATAAAAATTTTTACAACACTATGAGTCACACTATCGTATATTTTATAAAGTTATACCTTATGATGGTATCCATGGGAGACCAAATCCCATATTTTTTTGTGTTGAAACCCTGTGGCTCATGCAAGTTTTGGTAGGTCTGTCTCGGGTTTTTTCTCCTATAGGCTATAGCCCATTGGTCATAATACACATATCAATTATTTTAAGATACAGAGGTCCATTTAGTATCTTATCTTAACAACTTTGCTGTAGGTTGGAGCAACAGGTATTGTATTTGCCTCCTAAAAGTGTACCCGGTCTGCAACAATGACCTAAACCAACATTGGGTTAGTGCAACAATGTGTTATACAGATAAGGGGAATCCCCCATTATTATATTACTTCAAGTTTTTTTTTTTTAATTATAAATTATTGTTTGAATTTTGTCCACTAGAGTCAGGAGGGATTGAATATTTATTTCAATATTTTCCTAGTAATTTATTTATTAGTGATGAAATAAATATAAATTAACACCAAAATAAGTATGGAGAGTAAATGAAAAAGATTAAGGAAATGATTACATTAAGGGAATTAAAAGATTTGTTCAAAATTTCAGAATTCTATATCTACAATTTCATAACTCTATATTCAATAGTATAACACACATTTTGAATCAATATAACAAAATTGTGAATATAGAGTTCAAAATTTGAGAATATTAAGTAATGTAATTTTGTATATTAAGATCTAAAATTATGAACATAAAATTTTAAATTTGTAAATATGGACCTGGATCTACCTTGTCGCATAATTTGTCATATTGGTCACTTGTTGAGTTGTTGAGGCAAGTGAGGCAACCCAAATTACCAATCCTCAATGAATATAATAAACAAAAATATGGGCCCAAGCCGGCCTAATATGTCCATGGCCTGTTTTTACGGCCCAAAACAAGATTTCTGAACCCGAGGAAAGCCACAGCGCGACCCTTGAAAAGGCCATGTCATCGGTCTCTTCAACTTCTCAAATCTCTCGCAAAAGTGTGTGTGTAGAGACTAGACAGCCAGCCACGTTAGCCATGGAGCCGTGGCTAGACGACTTAGCCGACGACCTCCAAAGCATAAGCTTCAACTCCGCCACTACCGCCACCGAAATCCACCGCTCCACCAGCTCCGGCTCCGAGGCCACCTGGACGGCTGCCTCCTCCGGCTCCTCCCATTTCCTCCCCCCTCCGCCTCCTTCCTCCGCCAAGCCTCATTCCGCCATTCCCTCCGGCGACCCCTGCTGGGACGCCATCCGCCGCGCCCTCTCTTCCTCCTCCTCCTCATCTCCCTCCCTCTCAGTCTCCGACCTCCGCTTCATCCACCGCCTCGGCTCCGGCGACATCGGCGCCGTCTATCTCGCCGAGGTGAAAGCTCCTCCCCCGCCCCCAGCCGAGCCGCCGCAATCTCCGTCGCCGTTACAGCAGCCGGCTCTCTTCGCCGCCAAGGTAATGGACAAGAAGGAGCTCGCGAGCCGTAATAAGGAAGGGCGCGCGAGGACAGAAAAGGAAATTCTGGAAATGTTAGACCATCCGTTCCTCCCCACTCTCTACGCCTCCATCGATTCCCCTAAATGGTCGTGCCTCTTGACAGAGTTCTGTCCCGGCGGCGACCTCCATGTCCTCCGTCAACGTCAACCGGCCAAACGCTTCCCGGAATCCTCAGTCCGGTACGCTCTCTACACTCTACACTCTCCACAGATCCTCATTCCTCATTTCACATCAATCAATACTGCTTTATATAACTCAAAATTCCAATTCATACATCAAATAATCACGAGCGGCTATGGCGTTTTTGCATTTTTTTAAACCTAAATTTGTATGAAGATTCTGTGATGATGGAGATGAGAGTTACGTGTTATTGAACGATCGGCGGGGACCACCACCTGACGGAATAGCTGGTGTAGGTCCCATTCATTCGGTCACTGTCTTCTCCACTTTACTTCTGAAAGCTGGATCTACAGTGAACCGACACACAGCGGATCGTCGCTCCGCCTATATTCCGGCGAGCTTCGAGGCCGGAAAAGTTTGTTCGCCGATTATTAGATTAGTACAGTCTGACAGAGAGCTGTGTCACTATTCTCTGAGCTCGAAGTCAGAGCATTCCAACCAATAGGATCACGACACGTTAGTATCGTAATTTATAATTCAGGACCTAGTTCCTTATTAAATTACAATAAATTAATTATTTTTATTTTTATTTACAATAAATAATAATTAAACGCTTAGTTTTTTTAAAACAAAAAATATATGTATATTTTTTTGCCGGTTGTAGGGAGAGCTCACAAGTAGTACAAACCTTTTAGTGGGGGATACAATATTAGAGTTGACTTAAAAGATGCATGTAATACATGGCAAGAAAATTAATTTTCTTTATTTTTTTTAAAGGAAAATGCTCTTTTTTCCCGTGTATTTCTCCTCCAAACATTTACTTTTGGCTGATCTCACTACTAATTAAAAAATAAATTTAATTACCAATAAAATAATGCCACATCAGATGGGAAAATTATTAGAAGGGAAAATTATTAGGAGAAGTATAGGAGGGTTTTTTTTTTGTCCATTAAAAAAACCCCTAAATTAAGGGATTGTAAAAGGGCAAGGGAATTTGGTTTCCCTAAAATTTTGCTGAAATCAGGGGTTTAACACGCTTAAATTTTATTAATATTGAATTAGTGGTGATTTTTACCATATTTTTAGTTTGTTTTTTCCTTTTTTTAATCAGTTGTTTGGGTGAAAGTGGTATATAATCGAGACATTCTAGTGTTCTACTAGACTATAGGTTTTTGCTAACATGAAAACTGTTTTTCTTGATTTATTTGGTATATTTTATGCCATGAATATCATTTTCCTTATTAATTTTATCTTTTTACCTTATTAGGTGGTAATAGAATTCTTTATTTTCATAGATTATTACATTCTTTATATTCATGGATTACTACTTGAGAACCCAGTTTGAAAAATGATTAAAAAAGAATCAAATTAAGTATGACTATATAGCACCACTCATTTTATATTATGTCCATTATTAACTTTAAAAACTAACCAATGGTAATGAAAATGGATTAAAGTTGAGGTTGATGGATTTTTGCAGAAACTCAGGGATCTAGTATAGGTTTTTGACAGTTGAATTGTGATTTTTACCTTATTTTATCAAGGTGGTCCTTAAAATTTGGAGTTAATACATAGGGGGGCCCCTTTTTGCATTCCATGTTTGACAATTATCCCATATTTACACACAAGTGAGGTTACACAGATGATGACAAACTTGGATAGGGCCAAGGAGATAGTGGCCACTGGCCAGAAGGATGGAGTGAATAATTTGAATTAGTGGATCATAACCTAAGCATGGTATGTCTAGCTTAATATGGAAAGTGGCTGTGATATGATAGAGCTGATATTTGATTAGGTTCATAATGACCATCTGACTTGCAGAGTTTTACAGGCTAACTTTATGTAACTAATAAATCACTTTTTTCACAAGAAAAAAAAAAGTGTGAATCCTCTCCATGACCTATCCTTTTGGACTCTAATGCTTATAGAAGATCCTGGTGGTCTGTTATTTCCTACTCTTCCTCGTATTATTGTTCGACATAAGCAATGTGAGATGTCGATGTAAGTCCATTAGTGTAAGAACAAGAAGAAACAAACAAAAGGAAAAGTAGTTGGATCAGTTTTATGACTTTTATCCATGAAAGATTTGGTGAGTGGTATCTGCTTGTCAGTCCCCCCTGCTTCTCTAGCTTGTTAGAAGTTTTGTATGCTTTTGTCCTCTGTTGTTCAATTTGGTATCAGAGAGATTATGGTCTACATCTCCACGTGTTGTTTGGAGCCCGTCAAAAGTAACTGACTCCCATACGTAGATTTTTTAGTTGAGATGATTTATAATGTTACAAGAAAGAGTTGTGTTCCTAGAGAAGGTTACTGGAAGGATTTTGTATGAACAAGGGCACCATGGAAGTGTATTACTGTATTACTGTATTACTAAACAATGTAATTATGTTGCACTTCTGGTAAAGCACCAAATGAAAGATGCCAAAAAGCTAGGAACAGAAAAGTGAAAGCAATTCCATTATAGAGGGACAAAATAGCCTAGGACCCTTGCACTTTTGATTTGGTTACATTGTTACTGAAGGGTCCTGGACATTCATGGAATAAAGCACAGTAGCAAGGAAACATATAGGTCCCTTCTCCATACGATGCTGCCCCTTGTTGAATTAGAACCAGGAATGGTTTGTTTTTCTGCCACTAGTTAGTATTCCTTGCTTTTGTTTGGATTATGATTCACATTTTCCACTTTATCCTTTCAAAGGATGAATTAGGTACGTTGTCCGTGAGGTAAACCAATTTAAGTTGTTTATAGTTTTTATCATACAGTATTTGAGAAAAGAGATCAATGTTACAGCAACAGTATAGGGATTATGTCAAAATGTGCAGATTCCTTGTGCAAACTAGCATTTGACCATATCTACTTGGTTCTTAGGCTTGAGGATTTAATCTTGGAGAAAGTTTAAGTTGTACTGGCTCAAACCCATCAAGTCAACTATTTGGCCTACTTAATTGGGGTTGCCAATCATTTTTATGTTTTATGATCATCTTAGATTGCATTTGTACCCATAGATCATTATATAATTTGGTGGCTGATTTTCATAAATCTGCAGATTTTATTCATCAGAGGTGATTGTTGCTCTAGAGTATGTACACATGATGGGGATTGTTTATCGTGACCTAAAGCCCGAAAATGTATTGGTTAGATCAGACGGTCATATTATGCTGACAGACTTCGACCTTTCCTTAAAATGCGACACGTCTACATCAACTCCTGCTCAAGTAATTTCCGGCCAAAACACACCCGCCGGATCGGCGCAAAACCAGTACAGCTACGCCATTGACCCGCCCAAGTTCACCGCATCTTCCTGCATCCTCCCCAACTGCATAGTCCCCGCCGTCTCATGCTTCAGCCCGAGGCGGAAGCGCAAGAAGAAGCCCGGCCCGCACAGCGGGCCGGAGTTCGTGGCCGAGCCCGTGGACGTCCGGTCAATGTCATTCGTGGGTACTCACGAGTACCTGGCGCCGGAAATCGTCTCCGGCGAGGGCCACGGCAGCGCCGTCGATTGGTGGACGCTCGGAATCTTCATCTTCGAGCTGTTATACGGCGTGACGCCGTTCAGGGGCATGGACAACGAGCTAACCCTAGCCAACATCGTCGCCCGCGCCCTGGAATTCCCCAAGGAACCGCCCATCCCCGCCGCGGCCAAGGACTTGATATCACAGCTGCTGGTTAAAGATCCCGCCCGGCGAATGGGGTCCACCATGGGCGCCACCGCAATAAAGCAACACCCGTTCTTCCAGGGCGTGAATTGGGCACTCCTACGTTGTACACCTCCGCCATTCGTGCCTCCGCCTTATGCTCGAGACGTTTTGTCCGATAATGAAAGCTGTCCTGATACTCCGGTCGAGTACTATTGATAAAAAAGGATTGCACCCCAATCTGAGTACCACTAGTGTGAATAGATTAATATAAGGGAACTTTCACACTTTCAATTATAATATTAATATATACAGTGATTGACCTGTCGGGGTCTGGTGCAATGGCTACATGCAATTTTCTAATATATTATTATCTCAAGGCTATTCATGTTACTTGTTGGTATGGAAATGATAAATGACGTGAATAAAAATCATATTCATACAATGTGCTTTGTAGTTTGAAGGTTTCAGGTCCAACAGATATTTATATGTTAGAATATGCTTTAAAAAAAATCTTATTCGTTTGGTAGTTAAAGGTCTCGTGATTTGAGTCTGACTACCTGCTAGATCAAACGCTTATATCATTGTTAAAAAAATGAAACAATGTCGTATTCTGTAAAACGAACAAAATGTGACACACATTGTTTCCCTTTATTTCCTCTCCATAAGCCTTCATGAGTCCTTGAGAGTGTTAGCTTTAATTTAAAAAGCAAGGCATTTCCTTTTAACAATTTTTCAACCACTACAAAAGCTAAAGCTATAGTTGACCCGCTCAACTTTATTTTATTATATATCCTTGTCATATTTTCAAAAGACAGAATACTAAACTTGACCCTTCACCCTACAATCTCTTAACCACCCATTGCTGAATTTAGCTCTACATCAATCTCCCTCCAACACATGCAATAATAGAAGACAGCCTGAGGGAGCTGAGAGAAGGCAGGTTGGAAATGGATTTGTTAATTTAAGATAAGGGAGTTCTTCGTAATGCATGCGAAAGTCAATGGCAGTGTCGGAAAGATCGGATACGGACAACGTGCGTGTAGACATTTGGAATCGGCGAGGGACGTAACCGTGCATGGTTGGTTGGTGGCTTGGTAGGGCCGTAGGGGCCGGTTTTGGCCTTAAATATTTTTATGCTTCTGGTTTATGTGGTTGTCTAATGCATGCTTCTTCACATGATCTGTTTTTTTCTTTTGGTTATTTTAATGCTAGCTACCTTGTTTTTAATTTCTTTGATTTTATTTTTATTGGAGCGGTGGCGACTCCATTCAATAAGCCGTGGGTCTAGTGACCCTACTCAAAATTTGTCTACCAACAAAATATAGGAAGTATTGAAGATATTCAATAGAGACGAGTTTATTAGTCTAAAAAATAGTACATGTATGATTATTAGTATTGATTATTAACTTAAGTGTTACCAAACAAAATGATTAAGCTTCCGAAATCATCAAAGTAACATTTAACTTAAGTGTTACCAAACAAAATGATTAAGCTTCCGAAATCATCAAAGTAACATTTCATCTCTAGTGTGGTAGTTGATAGAGAATATTCCTCGAGCTACTTACATGTACCCACTGCGTGCTTGCTTGGTAGCCGGGAGAGACTATTCACAATCATAACCGACCTGACCTAAGATAGCAGACCGTGCATAAGCTTAATTAACAGTTGTATTCGCTTGCCTTGAGATCCGCCCCGACCATCTTAGGTTGGGACAAACTATCCGACATCCCCTACTTGAAAAGTACAGTTAAGCCATATTCCCTTGGTTCAACCCATTCGCAGCGAAAACGAGAGCATCATCTTAGCACACATGGGAGGAATCGGCAAAGCCTCCGATCTTCCTCTATGCATGGGTCACATGTGTCGCACATGCTGAGTTTCCAGCATATGTTCATTCCAGCCCTTATAAATACCGCATTAAATGCTAAATGGATGCTTTTTGGCATTTTCCACATAACCATTGTCAGTTTGGGATTTTCTGACCCACTGTCACCTTTCCCGAGCTCAACAGCTTAAACTAACCCGCAAAGGATTGAAGGATCCACGTAAATCCGACCTTACCGTTCATACATATTTGTGGGAACGATCGCATTTACCACATTATATTAGTAGCAATATAATGGCTTTGTATCAACACCGCAATAGTTGCTATTTGTACTTGTTATAAAGACATGCAACTTGGTAGGTTTTTTAGTCTTGACTCTTGACAACTCAAAACCGAGTTGCTCGGTGTTGTTTGATTGGGTTGATTAAGTTAGCTCCATACCTAATAGATCACATAGAATTACTAATTAACTTGCAGACGATCCAAACTCATTCTTCACTTTGATTCTCATATCTCTTTACCTCTTCTTCTTCCCACTTTTTCTTTGCTGCGAAATACAAGTTTTTTTGGTCATGTTTTATAGTACAATTGCATATTAGTGTTTTTTTTCTTCTTTTTCATATAATTTGTATTCCCTTTTTAGTATTTTTGGATACCTGCTCAATTATGTCTGATTCCCTCATATAATTTACTTGTACGCATTTGCGTGTGGGCAGGTATGTGTCAGCTTAATGTATTTATTATGATGTAGTTGAGCACTGATTTAAGTTTTTGACATCACCGTAACAAAAATCTTAGAATCACATAAGAAAAATCTATATGCAAGTTTTTTGTTAAGCCAATAAAAAAAAAAAAAAACATGCAGCAATAGTGATTGATGGACCTAGCTGATGCGGTTGACGTGGTCCAATACTAGTTCAAAATTTTAATACTAAAAAATAAAAATATACCATTTAAGATCATGGTCTATCTTGTAAGGTAGATCTAGTCCATGGTATAACAACTCCTCTCTATTCTATATGGCCAAAAAATCAGACAAATTCCAATAAGTGTTAGAGCATCTATATTGGTTTAAAACTTTTCACAATTTTTTATGTGCCAACAAGGAGAGAGGAACACAAAGAGGAGAAGGAAAAAGGAAAAAAAATAATTCTGATTCATTTGTTGAAAAAGAAAAAAGAAACGCTTGTGTGATGCTGTCTCACGAGTCACAATTTGTAAGATGGGTTGGATCTTTGATTAATGAATCAAATCTTTGACCTCATTATTTAAATATCTCACCCGTCTCGCACAAGTTTTTGCCAAAAGAAAAATGTTGCATGCCTACCGCAGACACACCCGCTTGGGCACTGAATGTGCGCCCAATGCACACAAAGTCAGTGCTTTTTGCTGCCATTTATCTCTTGAGTGGGACCGATTAAAAACCTTACTTTGCAGGAGGTAAAATGCAAGAAATTAAAAAAACATGTTCCACATTAACAAAAAATCACCTTTGGTTTCATAATCGGACAAAATCTAAGAAAAAACCATTGCTATAAATGCTCTTAGGCTTGCTCTACATCCCCTTAATTCATTCCTTCCAACCAGACGCGTCTTGTAATGGTCTTACTATTATCAATTATCAATGTACCTATATGTACAAATTTAATAAAAGTTGTGTAACCTCAAACAAGAAACAAACTCATGCATTAGTGTAATGTAAAATGTTAATCTCGCTCGATATAAATAATACTATTTGTATCAAAAGTTATATATTAAAACTCGTTGACATAATTTAATTTAATTAATTCACAATAAAACTGATCAATTCACAAGTAATTATAAGTACAAGAATTGTAATACTTGTGATAAATGATATCAGCTGGTGCAACTGCACTTTTCCATCTGGTCATTACTACATTGATTGATGGGTGGATGTAGAGGTGGGGGCTTCATTGGTGAGAGAGTTAATTCTGTAATTGTCATGCATGTGCATTAATGATAGTCATAATTATATGATTAGATACATATAACCTTATCTGTATGGATAGCTAACTGGTCACACTGATGAAATTTGTCACAAGGTACATATAACCTTGCCCACAAACATAGAATTGTGGAGGGGGAGAGGTAAATTAAGATAGCCAGCAACTCATTAGGTGGGAGGACCAGTGTTTAGTGCCCATAAAGAACAACAGTTATTTCGTGGACCACAGTTTAAAAATGACGTCGTTTTAAGGCAAATTTGTTTTCATGCGACTCACTTCAACATATATTTTTATAACTCATAATGTACATCGTTCTAAAGCATAATGTATATTATTCTAACTTATAAAGTACATTATTATTTTAACTCTTAAAATATATTATATTACCCCAGAATTTTCATTATTATATTCTACAAGTACATTATTCTAACTCATAAAATTCTTGGACCATGGTCCACACAATAATTTGCCCATAAAGAACCACTTCACGAGGATGAAACTCCCACATTATGACTGTTAGGCTTGATCTTGCGTTATTGTCCACTATCTATCACCCAGGAACTAATTGATCGAGCTACATGTGCGGACTAGATACATATATATGACATGTTCACTTTTGGGTCTAGAACTTCTAAAGAGCAAATGATGGAAGTAGAGAGGTTAAAGCATGGTGTTTTTGGAGCAAATTAGAAGCAGCTTGAGATGTGAGATGATGATTACTGGTTGAATAGCTGACTTTTTGAGACAAGAGGAAAAAGGAGATATAGTAATTATGAAAAGTGATCATTGATCAGGTGAAATCTGATTTGAAGGAATAGTAGTAATTAGATTTCTACAGGTCCAGGCCAAATTGAGAATTTATCAAACCAAGATTTTGTTGCCTGCATTTTCCTGGGTTGTTCACTACTGAATAGAGCAGTGTAGTGGGCTATTCAAATTGCATCCCTCACCCTATTGGCTTTTTTTAATTTGAACTGATCAGTTATGACTAACATAGGCTGATCAAATAAGTTGATTTATCTGATCTTCTTGTGATTTGTACCCAGTATACATCATGTAGTAGCTATTGGTTTCCTTCGTCACTCGAGAAAAAACAAAAAATTGCATCCCTCACTCTAGCTATCCTATGTTGTTTTGTTAGTATAACACTGTTGGGCTTCACCCCTACCACAAGTTGTGTCTTTTGCACTGTTTAACTATATGCCATCAATCAAGCCTTTTAAGTTCGTCGGAATCATCATAGTATTTTTTTTGGATTACGAGAGAAACACGCAACCACTATCCGAAGAGGGTGTAAATTGAGTAAACCCACCTTGTGACCCTAACCGGCAAAGAACCACTAAACCAGCCTAGTTTGCCTGGGGCTCAAACCAAGAAGCATAACAATAGTTAAGAGATTAACTGATAATAATAGTCATAGAATCATCGTTACATTCTTTTCATCAATAAATAAAGAATACAACAATTTCCAATATGTTATGGTTTAAAACACAGATGAAAACATGCTAATTGTTACAGCCAGTAGCTACCTATTAGTTGTGATTGGTAGTAGAAACCTATTAGTCATGGCTGGAAGTTGCAACCAGCAAGTCCTCTGTCACTTTCTTGATGCAATCTACAGATCAGAGTAAATTCTTTTCCGTTATAGTGTTTGATGATGATGCCATTTCTAAAGAATAAACTCAAGTATATGAACATAAGCTGCTAAAATTCTCAGAACTTATTAAAACACATGATCTGCATTGTTCCTGTAGGGATTACCTTCCAAGAATTTAGCGAGGAGCTCAATAAGAGGCATCTGCGTTTGCGGGTGTTAAATCTGTTGTCACCTGCAGAAAAGTGAATTAAAGAGTCAATATTGGTGCAACGAATATGCAGATGGAGAAAGTATTTATTCCCACGTGCACAAGGAAATAGTTCTGAATATAGCAAATGCAAACAAATTGTACTGTCGTGAGAATTAGACTACAAATTAGTCTTATGATTATCACTTCCAAGACTGCTAAACAATTTTTCATAAGTTTCTTAACTACAAAATAGTATTATCCCACTGTTTGCTCACGTCCCACATTGATAATGTAGAAAGAATGTGAAGATGCACAAGCAATATAAAAGAAGTGGGCTGTCAATGGAGAAAAGCATACCTTTCTCGGCCTTTTGGCTAAGATCAAGTGTAGTATCTGTTCTTATCAGTTTAATATCTGATATGTGAGCCATCGGTTCACACGATATTAACTCAATTTTTTTAGGGGAAAGACCCATTGAGGTAGCTTGCTACTTGGGTCTTTGAGTGTTGCCTTGGTATTGCACCATTGCCTTGGCCTGGCACACCCTACCAATTTCATTCCAACATTTTATAATATTTGCATTGCTTGTGTAAGATTGGCTATTTTTGGACCTAATTACTCAAAACGGCTGTCATGCAACTGCTCTTTTAATCTGTCTGATTCTAATACTTTTTATGGTTATGGTGCTTATTAAAACGTATGTTCTGCACCCTTAAAGCAAGCAAATGGACAAAAATGACAGTCTTTACATACCACACTACTAGCTATATTGGTTTGCCCGTACCATACTCAGACTAATCACCGTTCGCACCGGACCGACTCAACTAAGGGGCAAAGTGCTGGTCATATTGGTTTTTCCATAAAAGAGGGGGTTTTGAACTCCCGACCTCTCTTAAGGGATGGGAGTGTACAACCATTTACACCAACCAAGTTGGTTAACACCATAAATATATGAATGAATAAAAGGAAGCATACCCAAAAGAAAGACATAAAAGTATACCTTTCAAGATTTTAGATAGGAGCTCAATAAGAGGTATCTGCCAATTCAGGGGTGAACAAGTCATTCTTGTGACTCTAGATGAGATGAATACGTGCGAATCAATGTTGTGGATGTTTTTTTTTTTTTTTTTTTTTTTTTTAAAAAAAAAAAAAA
>CM008342.1:39653892-39664071 GCA_002525835.2 Ipomoea batatas | reverse complement strand
GACTAAAGTTATACTATTTAGATATATAATTCAGAGCTAAATGACAACAGAAAAGAACTATAAACTTAATAAAGTAATCAACTTTACCTATAAAACATTCCATACAGACAGAGAAAAAAGCAAACTCACCAGTGAAAAACTGAGGAAACTTAACAGGCAAAATCACAGCCTCCTGCAAGGCCTGCTTGGCGCTCTCTAGCCCGGCAACATCACTCCACTTCACATTAGGCTTTTCTCTAACGATCGCCGAGTTGAGCCCAGCCCGGAGCTTGGACTGCTCAGGATCCTCCCCGTCCTCCCCATCCTTAGGCTTGGTCTTAGACCTGGAAGCCACGGCCGCATCCCCGTTGGAAGCGGGACCAGTGCCGCCCTCATCAAGCACAGCTCGGATCTCCTCGGCTCGGCGCAAGTACTCCGTGAACTTCTGCGTGATGGCCTCCTTGATCTTAGGGTTCTTCTCGTACTTGAGGTGCGTCTTGAAGTATTCCAAGGCGTTCATGTACAGCGGGAACGCCTTGGCGTAGTTCCCCGCATTGTCCTCCTGCACCGCTTGCCGCACATACTCGATCGCCTGCTCTTTGAAATTGCTATACATCCTCCTCGATCATGCGTGTGTAATCAAAACTGGAAACCTAGAAACTCAAAAGGAACTGGTGGATTGTTTAATCGATGGATATATATCAGTAACAAATTTGAAATTCTTGGAACCCTAGAAATTAGGGGCTTTAGCTTTAGGAAATGAATCTATTGGAATAATTTCGGATAATTATAAAAAATAATCAGAGTTTGAATTTGAATCATCAAAGTATGCTGATTCATTTCCACGAATTTGAATCATCAAAGTATTCTGATTCTTCTAAACCAAGGTGCCCCCTTTCTGCCTTCTGGAACGCGATACCGTTACCGTACTTCCGTGGGAGAATAATAATTAATTAATTATTAAAAATATTTTGATTGTATTCAAATTGATTTGTTGTTCAATTTTATTTGGAATATGTACAGTGTATTATTGAAAAAATATTCAATAAGTAAAAAAAAAATGTAATAACAATAAAATTATATGATTAGAGTAATGAAAACACATAAATCTTATAACTATCTTCGAAAACGTTACTTTATTTCAAGTTTATTTCGAAACTAAACATGTCATTAGAGATAAATTTTAATTGATGATAAGAAAGACTATTATGTTTTTTAAAAAAAGACTATTATATTGTATAAATTTTTAAAAATTATATTGAGTTTATAAAATATTGTGTATAAAAATGGTTATACTTTTATGTAAATGAAAATAATTTCTTTCAGATAATTTTTGTTCTTGTTTTAATTACAGTTTTAGTTCATTTATTAGACAAGTTGGGTAGGGTTTACTCAGGCCTGTCCCGTTTAACTCGTGGACTGATTGGGTTAAACAAGTTGACCATGGGTTACTTGTCCCATGATTCTTTTTTTTAATCCTAGTTGTCCCATGAATCCAACCATTTAGAGCGTTTTAGATAAAACTCTCCATACAAATTATATGTCAACTATGTAAAGAACAATAAAAGCTCTAATTTTTACGGAAGTACTACATAAAGATGAGGGTAAAACACAATTAGGAACATTTTGACAACTTTTGTGAACTCAAGAGGGTTTTTGTCAACCAAACCAAGGTTTACATTGATGAAACTCTTTCAGCACACCAAAGAGCTCATTAGGGCTTGCCCTATTTAATTAGTTGAGCATAGAACTCAAGAATAGACTTTAAAGCATATATTTGGGCTAGCCTTTTGGCCCGTCAGTTTGCACGTAAGTCAGTTGAGTTGTAGATCCCAACTCATTTTTAAAAACTGGCAAGGTGGAGTTCAATCATTTTTCTCCCAACTCGTGACGACTCATTCCATACAAGTCAGGTTGTCCCGTTTTTACAGCTCTACATCAACATCCAAACTAGTTAAAGTCATGGCCCCTCCCTAAATCATAGGGAAAGCATATTAATAAATAATAATTGACTTAATCCATTCTAATAATGTTAATTGACCCAACAGAGTATTTATGACCTCTTATATATATTATAATAAGTGTGAATGGTAGTTATTGCATACACATTTGAGTCATCATCACAACACAACAGATAAGACATTATCTTGAGAGCAAAATACCATTTTGGTCCATTGATTATAGAGGTCTTGTTCATTGCAATTCATTACTTTTAAAACTGTTAATTTTATATCTTGACTATTCAATTTTTATCAATGTTAGTCACTTTAGCCAAATTGGTGGCCAAATTTCGCCTGAAAAACTTAATGCTCCAATAAATACTCTTAACAACAAAACAATGCCAGCTTGTTTTTAGAGTATTTATTTAAACATTATAAGTTTTTATGGCGAAATTTGGTTGCCAATTTAGTCAAAGTGATCAAAATTAAATAGTCAAGGTATAAAATTAATAGTTTTGAAAGTTGTATATTGCAATTAAATAGGATAAGGGTCAAATAGACCCCCAACTATATACTAAAGTGCAATTAGACCTTCGAATTACAAAAAAAATTCAATTAGACCCTTAAACTTGTTCAACTAGAAACAATAACGTATTCTACTTTAAAATTATATCAGATTAAAAATCAAACGGCTTAATTAATCTCGTACTTTGTATTAGGAGAACCTTAAATTTTATTAAATTGACTAGTCACAAACATATCACACTTTGTGCAATTAAATAAGTGTTCAATGTAACAAAAGATAGTTAGACTAATAGATTATAATGAGAAAAAAATAATATATATACTCAATGTATTATGAACAAAGAAAAAATATAAAATTATAAAGAATTTGTCAGTGCCTAAAAAGATATTCACAATCCACGAATATTATTACACACACACACATATAATTATTTTTAGATGATAAATATCTTTAACGGGGTATTTGGTTGTACGACAAACTTTTCTCTTAATTTTTCTAAAAGTTGAGGAACTTGTTGTTTGGTTTATGGAATTCATTTTTTTAATGGAAAAAGAATTCCTCATATTTGAAGAAAACAAATTCTTTGCAAAGGTTTAGTATTTTGTTTTTCGCTCCAAGTGGGAAGAAAATATAACATGTTATGACTATTTTACCTTCATTAAACATTCTTAATTACCTAAGCATAAATGAAATGTTCTTAATTACCTAGGGAGATATTAATCTTTATACTTATTAAGTTATTATTCCTTATAATTCCAACCTAATCAAACAATAAAATCAATATTCTCAATAATTTATTAGTTCCCACTAACCAAACAATAGAATTCATTTTCTAAGTAATTTTTTTTTTATAGAATTTTAATTTTATTGTCCTTTAAATATGTTTTGGTGAGCCAAACGTAAATGACAAAAGCTTGCGTGAGACCGTCTCTCATATCCTTGTCCGTGAGATGGGTCGGGTTAAAATGAAACGAAATACTTATACTATGAAATGTAATACTAAATCATCAAAAGTATTACGTTTTTTTTTTATAAATGCAGCATTACTTATAAAGGAAAATATAATACTTTTTATATATAAAAAAAAGAGTAATACTTTTACATTAAAATTTAAAAAAAAAAATTGTCCTTAAAAGTATTATGTTTTTTTTTATAAGTAACAAATATTTTACTCATAATTTAGTATTAAATTTACTAATATAAGTATTACATTTGCATATTGATTTGGTCTAATTCAACCCCTTTCATATATCTGTCTCATATATAAGGATTCAGTCTCACAGAAGTGTGATTCAACGCAAATCTTTGTCACTGCGTACGGGACAAGTCTAGCAGTCTAGGTCATTGAAAAACATTAATTTAGTATTGGCCCACACTCAAGCCCATCCAATTGCCTGCAAAGAAGACTTCCAAACCATGTCACAGTCAACTCAATTAATTCCGAAAACGTCCCAAACAAGTTGCAACTAAATGACCAATCGTTATATTATAGTTTATAGACGTAGGAATTTGGTGTAAAAGAATGAATTAAAGAATAAAAAGAAAAAAAATTATAATTTCATGAGAAAAAAAAAGATGTGAATAAAATAGGTGTTCAAATTATTTGGTAGACATGCATGAATAAAATTAGTAGGAATAAGTGATATAAATATTAAAATTTTATTGTGTAATAACAACAACAACAACAACAATAATAATAATAATAATAATAATAATACTACGGAGTAATAATTAAGGATAATGTTGTAATTTTTTCCCTTTTCATCCACCATCGAATTGAAATTAATGGGAGGAGCCATATGAATTTCAACTCTACAAAAAGAGGAGATTGCAATTCTATATAACCAATCAATGTACTTGTGCTCCAGTCCACACAAAATTAGGCTATAGTTGAATTACAAGTTTACAACTACAACCTACCAAATAGGTATATACAAATTCATATTCAATGTACTAATTAAAAATAATTATTTATCAGTAATTCACATTGTAATATGGACTATGATCTACAGTGTAATTTGTTCAATGCGAACTTTCTGATTCAAATCTATGACTAGGCAAATTATATTATAGACCATGGTCTACAATGCAATATTGGTCATTGACAAATGTTTATTTCTAGTATACTGAGGAAGTTAATTTTTAATATATTGAAAGTTCATTCTTAGGTAGTATACCAAAAAATAAACATTCAATATACTAAAAATAAACTTCCAAAAAATGAACATTCAATATATTAAAAATGACCTTATATCATGGTCTACATTGCAATGCGGACTATGGTCCATGACATAATGATTGATCACACGAGCACCTGATTTACAATATTCCATTTTATTTTTAAAATAAACACGGAGTATAATAACAAAATGTAATATCACATCAGCCTTTAAAATATATGAGAGATTATCAAATTGACTCTTTTTTAATATTGATTACTAACCAATTTAAAAAAAAAAAAACTCGTAGAAAAGTTAATTTATAAACAATTATTTTTTTGTTATTTTATTGTGTATTTTATTTCTTACTATTAATATCTTGAAGTGTCAATAAAACTCTTTATATTCATCGAAGATGAATTGTAACACGCGTTAAAAAGGATCTATTTATAAATTAAATACAAATAAGTTACATAAAGTTTTATAATCCTAACTTTGCATGATAATGAAGAAATTGGTTTATTCACAACAACTTTGCTTTTCCATTTTATGCGGATCGGATAGTCAAACGAAAGTTAGTTTCTTCACAAGAAATGCTTTCTCTATTTTTATAATGAGGTTAGTTAGGTGAATCGAAAGAATCTTTAAATGGGCAAACTTTTAGTTCAAACATTCTTTAAAGTATAGTTAGATATTCCCAACTGCACCAAATTCTAATAGGAATATAGGTTTGAGATTATAGTTTGGTGTAGTTCTTAGGTTTGATATATAATTTGGTGTAATTGGTCATTAACAATTTTAATATATGATTTTACTTAGGTTTTTTTGACACGTCTAGCTGAAAAGTTAGTATATTATAAGCTAATTAACTGAAATTAAAGTGTTTGGTGAAATTAATTGTTGAATTAGCTGATAAGTTTAAAAACGACATAAAAATGATAAACTAAGATATTAATATTTTGATTAATGAATGGTAGATTGTGCTATTTTTATAAATTAATAAAGATAAAAAAGAAAAAAAATTAAAAAAATCATGAGCTTATTTTGAAACACGTTCAAAATGAGCTATTATTTTAAGTCCCATGTGTTACCAAATAAGGCTCATGGAGTGTTTCGTAAATAGCTGTTAGCTGATTAAGTTAGTGAGTTTGACTAGTTGATAGCATTAGGTGATTGTAGAAAAGTGTGGTAAATTAGCTCATAGCTAGTTACATGCAAAATGACTTTTTCAAAAAAGATGCTTTGAAGAGCTTTTTGAATTTTAGCATTTTGGAGCAATAAGTTGTTACAAAGAAACTAATTAATCAAATACTCATATTGATTCTGTAACCAAATCAAACAGCTAATAATGATCAAAATAAGTCAAAATTAACTGATAAACTAACTATGTTACCAAACAAGGCTTATAACTTATTTGTATGTTAAAATAAACTATAAGCTTTACTAAACATAGACTTAGAGTTAAAAATGTGTAATTTACTGTTAAAATATCATTTTGATCAAAAGAAAAAAGGCATTGCTATGTAATAACATTTAATTGTATAATATCTTCTAATCTTAACTTTTGGCACACTGAAATATTATAAACTAACAATTAATTGTGACTCAGTATACAAACCTAAAGTCCGATCCTTTACAAAATTTGTTGACTTGTATTTGGTACAAGTGACACTCATCTAGATCAACGTATATATGAACATGAAAATTTAAATCGAAATCAGAATTAAATATTTAGTACTTTGTAATAAGAATGTGTTTTAGATAATAATAAAAGTAGCATGTTTGGTAATTGGTAGTAGAGTAAATTTTTTTTTTTTTTTTTTGAAAACGGTAGTAGAGTAAAATATAATCATTACTAAATTATTAGTAAGGTTTAAAGGATATGGGAATAAAATATGAAAATAAGGTGAGAGTTATTAATCAAATGTGATGTGTTTATGGCTTTTAAAATATTTAACGTGTGTAAATAAACATTTTTGTCACATTTGAGTCGTAGTCGAATATTAAAAGTGACGAACAAAATGTACATGTCAAGAAGGAAAAAAAAAAAGAATATTGTAGTATAATTTGTAGAATGTTTGTAATTGGAGAATGACATGATTGTTGTATTCTTACCTAATGGCCACTAAAACAAAAAATAAAATGTCTTTTCTTAGGATTTAACTTAATAGTTTAAGAGTCACTCTAAAAGTCTTGTTCTAGCAGTTTAAGAAGTGATGAAGATTCTTTGTACGCAGAGTATACAAGTAACGTTGAAAATTGAAAACTGATTGGACGACTCGCAATTTAACTCTTTCAGTGCCAATGCTTGTGAAGAGAATTCTAAATACTTAGAATTAGTCTAGTGTAAATTGAAAAAACCTAATTTATTAGCATAGTTGCAAAAATCGTTAGGCGCTCCTTGGACACTCGGAGGACACCTAGCGCCTAACTGCCTAAAGCACCTAGGCGGTGATTGATCAATGCTTGGATGTTCGTGTATTTTTTTATTTTATTATTTTATTTTTTTTAAATTGTTTAAGACTAATAATTATAAACTATTTAATATTTTAATAATTAATACTAATATATTAAATATTAACCTAAAAAACATATAGAGTTTGAACAATTTAGGATTATTTGGTTCAAAATAATGTTGTTTTATGTGAAATAACTTATTTAAAAAGCCAAAGACCTTGTGGTCTAGTGGCACCCGGTGTCCCAAAAAACACTCTCACATGGATAATGGTAGTGGGTTCGAGCCTCAGTGGAGGAATCTAATTATGAACAGATACTACAGTGGAGGAATCTAATTATGAACAGATACTACATTGTAACAGAGTCAGTAGCACTCAAAAGAAAAGAAAAAAACTCATTTAAAAATACACTGTCTATTAGTCGGTACGAAATAATAAAATGCCCATTATATTTTCACAAAATGTACATTGCATTATTTGCATCCATTAAAGATTCATTGATTCCAAAGTGGAACAACACGTTTTCTTTCAAAAAAAAAAAAAAAAGTGGAACAACACGTCAGCGTCTCCCCCCAAGGCCCCATATTGTTCCTCGTCTGGTCTAGGTCTTATCTCTCCCCTCTTTCTGTCAACCCCAACTTCAAAGTTTTGATCTTTTTAACTCATTCTTTATCTGCACATGTATACAATATAGATCGATATGAACGGAGACATTCAATATATATATTTCTCAGCTGAGGAGTGAAGACCGAAGTAGATCTCTCCTTTCTCTTTTTTTGTCTGAATATGAAACGCACCCGGAATCTGCTGATTTCCTCCAGATCTCTCCGCATTGTTTGCTCCGAACTTTAGCGTTAATCCGAGCTTCTCCTCCTCTGTGTATTGGGGCCTGGGGTTTCATTCGGGCACACACACAATGAAGCGGAAGGTGCGCCCACTTTTCAGCATACTTCTGTTCATAGCTCTGGGGGGGACGCTTTTCGTGCGGGTCGTTCTTCGGTATTGCTCGGTTCAGTCAAGAATCGGGAACCCATTTGTGAAAATGCCTAAAGCTGTAGTCTTTAATGATACCCTTCTCAAGTATGCGAGTCTGGATATTGGGGAGCCTCAGTTGAGGAAAGAGGTTGATGAGCTTTTAGAAGGTAATTTCAGAACCCATGGTCGCCATAGATCTTTTTTGTCTTCTGGTAGATATCATATTGACCTTAGAATTAGGTCAGCTAAAGGGGTGCCTTTGCAGCTCCGGTCCCCGGAGTTTAACCTGCTCTGGCTGAGCTTCCGGAGGTATTTGCGTGATTGGTTTCGTAATAGGAAGCTCCAGACTGATTCCATGATTGGTTTGTTGCATGGAGTGAAAGTTTTGATTGATAAGCACAATGGGAAATCGGAAATGGAGAGGGAGAGGTACAGTTCTTGTGCAGTTGTGGGGAATAGTGGGATTTTATTGAATAGTGAGTATGGGAAGGTGATTGATGGGCATGAGGTTGTGATTAGATTGAACAATGCAAGAACTGGAGGGTTTGAGAGGAATGTGGGCTCAAAAACAAGTATTTCCTTTGTGAATAGTAACATATTGCATCTATGTGCCAGGAGGGAGGGGTGTTTCTGTCATCCTTACGGGCTAAACGTGGCGATGATTATGTATATTTGTCAACCGGTGCATTTCTTTGATTATCTGGCCTGCAATGCCTCCTTCAAATCCCCATTGGTTGTCACTGATCCGCGGTTTGATGTGATGTGTGCTAGGATTGTGAAGTACTATTCGTTGAAACGGTTTGTGGAGGTTTCGGGGAAGAATGTCGAGGAATGGGGAGCTTCTCACGACGGGGTTAACTTTCATTACTCCTCGGGTATGCAGGCCGTGATGTTGTCTTTGGGGTTGTGTGAGAAGGTTAGCATTTTTGGATTTGGCAAATCCACATCAGCTAAACATCATTACCACACCAATCAGAAGGCCGAGCTCAAGTTGCACGACTATGAGTCAGAGTATGATTTCTACCGGGATTTGGTGGAGAGACCGCAGGTAGTACCATTCATCCCGGGTAATTTCAAGGTTCCTCCTGTTGCTATATACCAATGATATTTTCCAAGTTTACAACTTTTGCCCTCATGTGCCAAGCTTAGATTGTTTTGTCAAGTTCCAAACTCTCTTATGCTGTAATGGTAGTCTCCCATGTGTAAGGTAACGGGAGGATATACTGTCTAAAGACTTAAATATCAAAGCCCCTGATTTGTGCAAGGTTCGGGGTGCAACTCAAGTGTAAAATGGAATGAAAAGTGCTGAATTGTATGTTTTTTTAATCTTTTGCAAGAGTTGTTCCAAGTCCTAATATAATTTATTTTGCCATGCTGCCCTAATTACATTAAGGCACGTAGGAGATACTAATGAACTTGTGTTAACTATGCTAGGGCGCTAGTTGCTCAGGTCTCTATGCAAAATTTGATAATATCACACGAGTAATGTGAACGTACACACTATATAATCAAACACGTCCAGAAGAAGATTATGATCAACCAAGATCTTTTATGCAGTGCAATATTCTTGAAATTCAACTGGGGAATTACAGTTAATGCATGCTTCTTTTTATTGATATTGACATAGGAAGGCCAGTTTTACATAAGTTGTTGAGCTGCAAAGATTATATTTTTAATCTTTTGATATATACTGTGCAAGTTTTCCTCATGGAATGATTCCTTGATAGTAAATAGATAAGGACTTGCTTCATTTGTTGAGCTCCAAGCATATGATTTGATTTAGCTTGGAGTTCCCTTATAGTTTGATCGATATCTCGAACGTCTCTAACTAAGATATGCTTTGTGAGGCAGTCTGCTTCATTTAAGTATTGCTGAACAAAATTTGAATGCATGACTTGATTTAGCCGGAGTTCCCTTATTTGTTTGATTGATATCTTGAACATCTCTAGCTGAGATATGCCATATGAGGTAGCGAAAAAGGCACTCTTTGGAAACGAGTCTACTCCATTTAGGTATTGCTGAACAAAACTTGAATTCATGTGACTTGATTTAGCTGGAATTCTCTTCTAGTTTGATTGATATCTTGAACATCTTTAAGTGAGAAATGCCCTTATTAGGCAGCGAAAAGAGCATTATTTGGGTAT
>CM008342.1:39636595-39651331 GCA_002525835.2 Ipomoea batatas | reverse complement strand
CGTCCTCGAAGCCCTCGAGGGAGGGGTGGGGGGAGTGGCCTTTCCCAAAGGATCTGATGTGGTCTTTGAGGGATCTCTTGTGCTTGAAGTCTGAGCCACAGGTGCAGTACCAGAGCTTGCCACAGTTCTTCTCATGAGTCCTCCAATCCCCTTTGACAGCAAAGGTTTTGCCACATTTCCTGCAGGTGAAGGGCTTGGACCCATGCTTCCTTTTGTAGTGTGTCTGCAGGGTTCTGAAGTCCTTCAATGGCTTGGCTCTTGGGTGGTTTATGTTGTTCTTGCACCCTGGTGCACAGCAATAGCATGGCAGCCTTAGCATTGCTGCTGGCTGTGTTCCTCTCAGGGATTCTGGCCCCTTCCTGAATTCTGAACCATGTCCCCACATATGCATCTGTTCATAAAAGACAGTCGATTACTTTTTGACGGGCTCTAAGCAACACGTGAATCATAGTCTCTTTTATAGTAACAAGAGAAACTCTCAATCATTACTCGAATGTGTGCATTGGGTAAATCCCACCTTATAACCCTAATTGGCAAAGGAGCACAATAAAGTAAACTAGTCTAAGCAGTCTAGATTGTCCATACTTGATCGTATCTATCTTTCAAGCTCATATCTATGCTACTACTTTTAGCATAATTTAAACATTGTGAAATTTGAACATTTTGGGATAAGAATTTGATGTTATGTCCTTTCATAAAAATGTAAAGTAAAAAAGAGAGAAAAAAAAAGAAGAGAAAGATGTTATCTTTTCAAAGAATTAGAGGTGATATTTGAAACTTTCTATTTTAATTTTTTTTTTTAAAAAAAAAAATCATTATAAACGAAGATAATAAGAGTTATTACTTAAATTTGAGATCTGTGTTTAGGATTAAAAGCTACACTTTATTTGGTTGGAAAAAGGAAATAATTACAAAATTCCATCATAATCTTGTCCCCTTGATGAGTAGTATTATGAACAATCATTTCATTAGTCTCGCCCCACGTATTTATACTTTACACCTTTATAAAGCCTCAAAATTATTCTTCATGATTTGATCAAAATAAGATGATTTCATATAATTTCCTCACTAACTTTATATTAAAACCCGGAATTATTGAAAAAGAAAACCCTTAATTCATTTCCTTTGGAAACATATAAATGACCAAGAAAATTATTAAAAAAAAACATTATATTATTTTAATTCTTATTATTAGTACATGAAAATATTTATGTAATGAGTAAAAAAAAAGTATTAATTGGGACTTGATATACGAATTAATTTGCCCAGTACGGCAAACACTTTATTCTCACAATATCTGGTGCAATCAGTAATCAGGTATATCGTGCGTGATCATATAGGGTATAGGGTAGAATAGAATTCTAGTACAGAAATGACCGACAATTTGTGTCAGAAGTTGAAGGAATTAAGAGGGATGGATTGATTGATGATGATGAGATGACTTACCTGCATATTGTTATACCGATTGAAGGTTTTGCTGCAAATGTTACAAGCAAACTGCATAGGGCCAACAAGAATCTGGGTGGGTGTGGGGATCCAAAACCTACTCTCAGTGTTGAAGTTGCATCCATTATCGCCATCAACAACCACCGCCCTTCTCTTCTTCTTCACGCCCTCTTCCTCCGCCGCCTTGAAAACGTTGAAGGCGGCCGTGATGGGTTTAGCCTCCTCGCCGGAATCCGGCAGCCCTATATGCAAACCCACCGCCACTTTCTCCTCCTCCTCCTCATCCCTATCTTCCTCCTTCACGCCGCCGCCTTTCGCCTCCATCAGCTTGCTCAGAAGCGGCAAACATTGGAGGGTTTCTTCATGATGATTATCGTCCACTCTTTCCGGAGTTTCAAGTGAAGCTGGGAATTTCAAGAAGTTCATGGTGTCTTTGTTGTTACCAGAGGATTGATGAATAAGAAGAAGTTGTGGTGAGATTGGAGATGAAGAAGAAGAAGAAGAGGGGATTGAAGATGGCTTGAGCCATTCAATGAAGGTTGGAGCTTGAAAACACAGATTATTGAAACCTGCTTGGATATGGCAGTTTCTTATACCCATATTTGGGGGAAGATCAGAAGAGAAGAGGAGAAAACCAAAAAAAAAAAATAGAAAACCCCAACGAGTCTTGTAATTTGTCCAAGTCACTCCACTTAAATGGTTTGTATGTAGACTTTATGTAGGAAAGTTTTGCACTTAAAGGTTGATTTATGAATAGGTATTTTGTTTGATTTGCCTTTTTAGAACTTTTTGTTCCTTTTCCCCTTGAGTTATTGCACTCAAAAGGGGAGGTATGTAAGGGAGAATTGAATTGGAGGGTATACTAATTAGTGGTGGGGTGGGGTTAAGGAAAATGACATGCAAATTAAAATGTGGTTTCACTATTAATTTTTTAATAAAAAAATAAAGAAAAAGAGAATCCTAGAATAGTTTTCTATATATTATTCATAATTTCATCAATTTTAATTTGGGAAACTTCTATTTTTTTATACAATAGATAGAAAAACAAAAAAAATAAAAACAAAAAAAGTCCTTAATTAATCAAGCTTTACCATTAATATCCAATTCAACAATTCCCTAGTCACCGAGTACCAACCACTACCAACCAGTCTTAAATGTTAATCAACTTGGCTCTGATACCACTTGACCTCTACCGGCCTCCGCCCAACAGTACTTGTCTATACTGTCTTTTATTTAGATGTATATAATTTTGCTTGTTATTTTGTTACAAGTATTAAGAAAATGTACAAATTAACACATTTAAACATTTATCTATCTTACTAAACTTTCAAGTTTGCAATATTTATAAAATGAAACCCGTTCATAAAGATTTTTAATAATTATAAAATTGACCCCATATTTTTTTACTAAAACCCTCAACCCCTAATAAATTCTGATAGACGACTGAGATCAATCCTCACTTTATATGAAAAAAATACATTAATAATTTTTTTAACATGTACCTAAAATTGCTCATAATGATACTTGGACCATATTTTTAAAAGATAAGATTGGGGAGTAACTTTTTGGCCTAAAAAGATAATAACAAAACAATAATAGAACATCAAGACCATACATGTCCACGTACATATATTAATAATTAATTAATTATTAATTTATTGGACAGAAAAATTTTGATTTCGTATTATATATAGTTCATATTATGGGAATTGATTACATCACACAATCTATATGTATAGTAATGTAGCTACGGCCCATTCATCATGTCATCTAGCTTCCATAAGGATTGCACCTATTGCTAAGAACATAATTATATTGAACTTCGATTAATCCATTAATTGTTATGATTTTAATCTTAAAAAACAAAAAACCGACAAAGATATCATGAATGCGGATTTTCAGGAGATTAAAAAGATGCTTTTTATTTTTCTCGCATTGTCACATGTCCATCGGTCTCTTAACATTTCCATTTGTACATTATTGCCATTTGCCACTGCCCATGATTCTCGATCGATCTCTTTCAAGTATTGGTATATAATTCACGACCACCCATGCATACGTACCTATAAGTTTTTATTATTATTATAATTTCGACCTACTTTGCTCTTACTTCCGACGTTGTAACACAGCGATCATAATAATTATATGCAAAAGCAAAATGTAGAGATAATATGGAGAAAGTAGAAGTGAGAAAAATGTTAGTTGAGCCTTTTCCATTAATAACTGTTATATATATATATACACCATTTATCTCAACCGTACATAAACATAAATATAGAAAAAGTGAAAAGGTGGGATAATGACCACGAACCGTAAAGATATTTATAACATCCATAAATATTTTACTAAACATGAACAAAATATTACAATGTTCAATGCTAATGGAGTAAATGTATCATAAGGTTGTACCTACCCCTAAAATATTACGTACTCTGTATCTAACTTTTAAAAGCGAGCTTTATTATCATAAAATTATATTTACAATTCACTATTATTTTCTCTCTATTATTATAATTCTATTTCACTCTAAATATAATATAATAATATAAATAAATAATATTTCACTTTATTTTAAAAGAAAGCTGGTCCCACAAGATTGAGGTGGTGTCAAATTTGTTACGACTATAAAACTTGTTATCCTTACAATACACTTGATCAAATATATATAGGTGTGCTAGGCCCGTAGGCCAAACGAGGTAGGCCTTTTAGGTTTGCTCTTTGACGAGCCTCTAAAATTGAAACCCACCCTACCTAGACAGGGAGCGAGAGAGGGTTAACCCATCAAGCAAAGCATGTTCTGACGACTCTAATAACAAAAAGAGTGAGCAAGGCCATGTGGGGGCAAATTATACCGTGCACCACGATGTACAGAGTAATGTGCACCACATACTTAAACGACGTCGTTTTGACCATTGTAAACTAATCGTCTCTTTTTTTGGAAATCATGTTTCCCGTTTTGGTCGGTCTGTGTATTTATGTTAATATTCTGTGTATTCTAGGTAATCATTCTGTGTATTCCAGGCAATCATTCTGTGTATTCTAGGCAACCGTCTGTGTATTCATGTTAGTAACACATGTTATGATGTGTTTGTGCATTCAAATGTTTAGGAGGACGAGTTCTGTGTATTTTGTGTCAATATTCTGTGTATTCATGTTATTAACACAAGTTGTGATGTGTTTGTGCATTCGAATGTTAGGACGATGACTTCTGTGTATTTTGTGTCAATATTATGTGTATTATGGGCAAACATTCTGTGTATTCTAGGCAAACGTTCTATGTATTCTAGATAATGATTATGTGTATTATAAATAATGAATTCCCTTGAGTCATTCGCATCCGCGTCTACTAACATCGAAACGACGTCGTTTTGAACAATGGTGCACATTGCTATGTGCACCGTGGTGCATGATATAACGATTGCCATGTGGGTTAGTTGGCCAACCAAACGGCTTCTTCCTATATAATTTGTCTTAAGGAAAAAACTCTAAATATTACAAAACTTGTGTTGGAAAAATTAGTTAAGTTAACATTTAAAGCAATATTTTGAGGAATTTTGAGTGGGGTTCACTCCCTATTCCGATATAGTCAAAGTGGATTTATATTTTCCTAGTGGAGAGGATAAATTTGATATATTTGGGCATCACAACTCTTCTCTCCTTTTCTCTTCACATCACCATACAATCTCTTCCCATATTTTATCTCCAATTTTCTCCCCCCTCCTCTCCTCTTTTTTCTGGGCTCTACTCCTCTACACTCATATACATCACCTATTATTTAGTTATCTTTATATAATTAATAAATTTAATTTTATAATTATAATTTCAAATTCAATTTTAAATAAAAATAAATTTAGATACGAAAAATAATAATTTTTGAATTATAGAATATAAGTTCATAAATTAAAATTCGCCGTTGAAATCGTCCATGAAACAAATTAACATTCATAATCGAATATAAAATTTTAAATACTAAATATACCAACAATTAATATAATTAAAAAAAATTAAATCAATTTAAAAAAATTAGAAATTTAAAAAATTTGAATAACAAATAAAAAATAAAAACTAGTTGTTCAACGGCTTGAAACAATTAATATAATTAAAAAATTCCATTTTGTGGGGCGTGAAAAACATGCGCTACGTGCTCGGAGAGACAACATCCGGAGATGACTATCTCAATCTCCGACGATTATTTCTTACTCCCCGCCCCCAAACGTTCTCTTCCGATCCCTTTCTCCCCTCAAATTGGTGCATTGGAGACATCCTTATAGCTCAAAATGGATAATGGCTGAATGATAAATTGATTCTCAAAGTGTAGCCATTGAGTTGAGAAAAATAGTTTTGGGTGGACTTTTAAGTAGCATTTGTCCCACATTGAAAAGGAATGTGAGTTTGCACTAATATATAAATATGATTTAACTTTTTAACGAGTTTTAATTGTATAACATAAATACTCTCTCTTGTATGCGCAGGGAGGGGGAGATGTTGCAAATCAAATTCCAAAATGAGTTCAATAAGTTTGAACTCGTGAGACTTTGATAAGTTTAGAAATTAATTATGATTAATTCTAATTTGTTTGAGAATTAACTTAATAACATCTAATTTATTCTGATTAATTTTTCATTTTTAGAAGTTACAATTTGAATTTTAAATTTAATATTGAATTCTAATGAATTTTATTCTCGTATAAATATTTTTTTTGAATACTACTAACTCTATTACGATGCAGCATCTGTTCACAGAAGCTAGTATATTGCCTCCACTGAGGCTCGAACCCACCACCTCCCGCGTAAAGGGAAGGGTTTGATGCCACTGGACTACAAGGTCCTTGGCTCATATAAATATTTTATGTTAAACAAAATATTTAAAAACTTTTACCTCTCTTACAAATTCTGATTTTTCTATTCAACTTTTTTTAATTTACTCTTCTAAAATTCTACCAACACTTCTTATAAATTTGAAGTATATATCCATCTTTGTGATATAATTTAATTTGCGCGTATTTCCCATTATTATTGTCGACCCTACACAATACAAGATGATCCCTTTGTAAAAATTTGAAGCTTTCAGACTCTAAAAAACATAACCAGTTTGGTGAAGTGTACTGTTTGGCTTCTAGTTGTCTCAACAGTGCTTTCTCATCTCTATTATCCATGGAAATAAAAGCCATTTTCTTGGACCTACCTATATTAACCTTTGTTTTTTTAACAGTTGATGCCAAAAAACCAAAAGGGAAAAAAGCTAGTTTGGTGAAAAGGGGGGGTTTGCTATCATTAACACCAGTGGAATTGAATGGGGTAATTAGTTTGTAGATAATTACTTGATAATGTTAAAGCAATCTTTAATTTGGGTTGTTACTATGAGCTGAGGTTGTAAGAAGGGTAGTATACATATTCTATTCGATCCACTGACGAGGTTTCACATGCTCTATAGTTTTATTCAGATTTCTAAAGTTTAAAAAAAAAAAATTAAAAAAAAGAAGCTTTTTTGGTAGAATTGTTGCCTTTTCCCTCATAGTCAACTTGATAGAAACTAACACCCCCGTGATGAAAGCTTTTAGAATTTTTATTATTACAAAACGGCCTTGGAAGTTTCGTGTAATTCATAAAGGGCATTATTGTATTCTTGACCCTTTTATTTATTTATTAAAAAAAAAAAATTGTGCAATTCCCTTTTGCTCAATACCAACCACCACGATTTTCGAGATGGATAAAAATAAGTGTCTTATTTATGCTTCAATAGGTTATAGGAGGCGGTGGTATTGACTCTTTGGGAGGTCATGAGATCGAGTCTCAGTGGAGGTGGTATTGACTCTTTGTGTTTCAATAAGTTGGGAAAGTATAGATGAACAGATACTACAACAACGTAATAGAGTTAGTATATTAAAAAAAGTGTCTTATTTTTATTTTTATATTTTTTTTAAAATTAAACTTCAAGTAAAAAAAAAACACCATTGGGTTAAGGATGACAATTTCAATTCGTTATGCGAATATCTACCAAAATTAATCCCGTATAAATCGAGTTTTTTGAGTGATAATGGGTGATGGATCGATGGGGAGTCTTAAAAAATTAAACCCGTGGAGGGTTGGATTGGCTTCGAGTTCTCTAAGGACAAAATCTGCGTGAACCCCCCGACCCACTGATGAAGGGAAGGGGTGTTTTGTTTTTGTTTTGTTATTTATTTATTTATTTATTTAATTTTTTTTAAATTTAAAATTGTTAAAATAAATTAAAAATAATAGTTTTTTATAAAAATAAAATTACACATTCTAATTTTTTGACGTTGTGATCAACTATTGATCCCAACATGTATGAAAGAATTTGATATTGTTTGTATTTATTTTTAGATTACATATAAGGTTTACCAAGTCAAGTTTAAATCGTAATGATTATGGAAGAAAAATACGGAGTATATAATTAACTTATTAAGCTAAGTCAAGTTATTTTAGTAATGATTGGTGGAGGAGAAAGTTTATAAATATTTATTATATTCTTTAAAAATTATTACTCCGTATTTTCCAAATTCTAAAATTTCGGCCACTTTTTTATTTTATTTTGTTTTGTTTCTTCCCCCTGGAATGCAACACGCACAGACCGCAGTTCTTTGTGAGTATAATGTGGGTGGAAGTAACTACCGCTTTCACACTCAAACAAGCTAAGTAGTCAACAACCCTCCGGTCCATAACTTGCCATTTCCCAATGGCCAATACCCATTTTATTAATTTTGCATCTAACATCTTTTCATTTATAAAAAAAAAAAAAAATTATTGATGTATAACACTTTGTATCTTTATCATTGTGAAATTAATTTAGATTCGATTTGAATTAGACTCATATAATTTGACTTTTAGCAGCTTGCTTACCAATTGCTCCAAACAGTTAGGTTGCAAGTTGGTCATTGCCTTGATAACTAGGTTTCAAATTCGACTCACAAGTCACATTCTTATCGGCCTTCTTGGTTTGAGCTGGTCGGCTATGTATAATCTTGGATGGTTTACCGGTCATTTGCCTCTTATAAGAGCCACAAAGCCGAATTTACTCAATGCACACCATCAAGTAGTGGCTACGATTTTTTATTTATTTATTTATTTATTTTTTTGGTTACCCGCCAAAAAAAAAGGTTGCATTTAAGATCTTTTATTTAACCATAATAAGTTTCTTTTTAAAAAAAAAAAAGAAAAGAAAAGAAAAGAAACTAGAAGTCTCAATTTCGAGTTTTAACTCATACTATACACGATAAGAGTGTGTATATTATTATTATGTAGGTTAATTAGTTCTTTTGTGTTGGAATGGTGTTGTTATGTTGACTGAATGTTTAATTAGAACGAATTTCTTTATTAGTGTTGGAAAGTTTAAAAAAAGAAGTTAGATGACTACTTGTTAGGCTTCATAAGTTCGAGGGTAATATTATTTTACAATATGGTTTAATTTGGTTCAAATTAAATATTTTAATGCATTATTTATACATATTATTGTTTTAAGAGTAACAAATACTATATGTCCCATAAAATTAAAGAGTGATGCAATGATTATCTCATCTTAGACTCTCAATATATGCAACAGGAAGAGAAAATGCATATACCCTATATATTTGGTGATCTTAATTGAGAGGCTAGTCAAACCAAGATTAATTCTTTAATGCTCTAGTCAACAAAAAATATATGAAAGTGAAAACATACCTAGTCTGTATTTGACTCCAAAGATGACTATTGAAAAGTTGGTTTATAATTTCTTTTTGTTTTTATTTATTTATTTTGATATGTGTAAATATAGCCCACATATTTTTCTAACTTTGAGACTTGGGAGTTGAGAGTTCTTGACAATATCTCAGTGAAGGAATACCAAATGGGATGACTTGAAGTGAAGGATGTTTCAATTTCATGACTTGGCCCTGCCAATCTTTTTGCATTCTGCGGGAGTTGGAAAAATATATATTTCTATGGAAAAATTTTGTCAGTTTTTTCATCATTACTAACTTGGATTATAATTAGAATACTTTATGCACCATAGTTGCAGTTGTATTATTGTTTTCTGAAGTGGTAATTCGTGAAGATTTAAACCAGTTTAGTTGGCGTGAGTGGCCTTACACTCTCGTTCCTTAAAAGAGATCAGAAATTTGAATCTTCTCTTTATGAAAAAATCAATCTGATTAATACTTTATTTAATATGAGTATGGTACGGATTTAAAAATATTTTGTTACAGTTAGGGTCTGTTCGAGACATCTTGTTGTCCGGTAAAATAAAAATTGGTGAAGGTTTAGGCGAGGCGTCGTAATTATAGTTGAATTGACCACTACAAGTCTGCAAGCCTCCGCGGGGCACGACTTCAATTCCTTACCGCGTATTAACACGAACCAAATATGTTTGCCGGCCTGTAGCTTAATTGGTTGGCCATTCTTGACAGATATGTATTCTTTTTATTTAATTTGTTCGATCATTTAACATTAGACGAGTAACAAAGTAATCTCCAACACGGTGTAGAATTTCAATTTTCAAGAGATGAATTATACATTGATCATGATTGAACATTATCTATGTTCGTTGTATATCCACGCATATATCTGTATTTTTTCTTCTTTTTTTTTTCTTATTCTTTTTTAATTTTATTTTATACCTAAAAAAAATACTTTGGAAGGTTAAAAGCGAGTTAATACTCAATATAGTCCTCAAATATAGTAATTTTATACAATTTAGTCCTAAATGACTTTTTGTGCTCAATTTATTCTTCGACTTTGATGATTTATACAATTTAGGGTGTGTTTGGTTCGCACATGGGAATCGGAATCAGGATATCAAATATTGGGTAATGGTAATAAATTTTGGTAACAATAATTTTGCATGTTTGGTAGTAGGGTGGATTAGATCAATCATCGCTTTTTACATGAGAACATGCTCTTACCTAAACCCTCTCATATATATATATTATATAATTCAATGCAACGTTGTTCTCCCATGCGGCCGTGCGGACATATATATTTTAACTTATTTTTTGAATTAAAAAAAAATCTATGGGCCGGATCGCGGGACCCGCCAACCCACATGGAGCGGGCTAGGGTTCCATGAACCCTAGTTCGCGGGTCGGCCCGCAAAAACCTGCCAAAAATTAGGTCTGCGGTGGGCTGGCCTAATGGGCCGACCCAACCACTTTGACAGTAACTTATTGTTTATTTAGTCTTAAATTTAGATTAACTCAATTTATTTCTTCATAGTCCAAAGACTGGTCATGAACTAATGATATAGTTCAATAAAACTAGAGATATGCGTTATAAAAAAAAAAAAAGAAAAAAGAAAAAATTAAACATGTATGTAAACAAAAACATAAGAAAATGGCATTATTGTCAATGAATGAGTGTATATCAAAGTATGTACCCATGAAACACGACGTGGAGACCTGCAAATTAAAACACAACTGTATGTAGAACAACAAACACGTATATGGATGTACAACGTAACCATTGAAAAATGAAATACATCAAGAAAAGTGAAAAGGGAATGAACATATATATATGGTGATTAAAGTCCACGAAATGAATACATAACCATGTCCCGACAAGGAAGCTCATGGTACGGTGGTCATTAAACTTGAAAGCAACACCCTTTCATTTAATTAATTTTACCTTAATGAAATAATATATAAATATAAATGGGGCTTTAATTATGAGTTTAAACTTTTGGGCGTTTGGTTAGGAAGGAATGAAGATGGAAGGAATTGTAATTTCGTGAGAAAAAATGCGGTGAGAATTTAAATAAATTGTTTGGTTGTCAGAAATAGAATGATTGTGAATTAAAATTTAAGAAGTGAATAAAGATGAAAATTTTCTTGTATAATAGTAATATAATAATAATAATAACAAGGTCAAAATAATAATTTACCTTGAAATTACAATTTCATGGTTGGAGGGTATTGCAATTCTCTCCAACCAAATCATGGAATAGGAGTTTGGTAAGAATTGAATTACAAATCCATCTTACCAAACATTCCCTTAGTTGAGATAGATTACATCATATACAACGTATATATACACACACGCACACACACATGTATGTATGTATATGTCTATATATGTGTGTGAGCGCGCGCGCAATTATTAGCTTAGGTCATCATTGATTTGAGTCTCCTAGTTTGCATGTTGCTTGGAGCTTATCAAAGAAAAATTACCCGCACACGTGAAAAGGAGTATTAAAAAAATATAATATTTAAACATAGATTAGAGTCTAATTATTAGTTTGTATTGTTAGTTTTGATGAAGTACATTCAAACCACACCAAAGAATTTTTTGCTTTCCAATTGAATGTACTTCATCAAAGAATTTTGGTGTGGTTTGAGAGAATTGAAACTGTCAAACAATAATGCCCATAGAATTTCCTGCAACTGAATTTTTTTTTTTTGAACTCTCTGCAACTGAATTGATTGGCCTCCAAATAGCAAACAATAAATTGTAGCAGATAGAATCAAAAAGAACAATCTCCCTATGGGCCGAAAAAAACAAGAAAAACCTTCAATATGGGCTGGAAATTGGGCTTGCCCACTCTTGCAATTTATATCTAATTTCTATTTTTGGCATAAAAGGTGTTTAAAAAATGTATTCAAAACTTATTTTGGGCAACTATCAAATAATGTATATTCAATACACAAATAATGTATTTTTAATATATTAAAAATATACATTATATTCAGGGAAAGTACATTATTTGAGTACTGAAAGTACATTATTTTGTATAATGTAATTCATTACACGAAAAATGTACTTTTAGTATATTAAAAATGTATTTTTTTGTCATACTCCACACAATAATTTGTATTACTGTATGTAGACCATGGTCCATATACACACACAAAATTTTTGTCAGAATTTATTTTCTTTTTCTTTTTCTTTGTTTTCCCTTTTTATTTTCCCTCTTTCCTACGTGAATTTGAAAAAACCATCAAAAAATTCACACTGATAAGGCTGCTCTAAATTAGTCCAAAAATAAATGGTGACAATAATACATTACTACATTATTATAATAGATCCGAACGTATAATTAAACAACATGCAGAATTTGTGCATGCACGATGCATGGATTATTGTATACACACGTCCATGGTCCATCCATAGTGGTGGGGATGTATTTATGCCAACTTTCTCACATTGCATGCATGCTCCTACTACATAAACATAATTAATTATTGGGATTGGGATTTTGACATATTTATTTTAGAAATGGAAATAGAAATGGATAAACTAACTAATTAACGCCTTCTGGCCGCAGTTTCCCTCTGGCAATTGAAGAAGAGGGCGGCCACAGGGGAGGCGAGGTCGTTGTCGTCGCTAAATTTGCGAGTGTTGAATCGGTCACGACACAATGGTGCATTCACTCCCATTCCCAGCCTTCTCTTCTGCTTGTAAAGCACAAACACAAATCTGTGAATCCCAATATTTGGCCGAGGCATCTCATAGCTCACTATTTCCCTTCCTATATATATATAGTAACCCAATTACTTTCTTTTCTTGCTATTTTTTTTTAAACAAAATTTATTAATAATTATCATGTAATGTATATATATACCAAATGAGGAATCCGTTGTGCCTGGAATGTCTGTGACTATCCTGAAACATTATGAAATCATTAGGAAGAGGATGTTATTAGTTGATAGATAGAGATATTGAAAATGACTTACGAAGATAGGTAATTTTAATTTAATTTGCAGCACAAACCAGTGTAGGTGCTCCCTAAGGTATGGATCACTAGGGCCGGGAACATCAGGGTCTGTCATAATCTTTTGAAAAACAAATCAAAGTTTTAATAAGAAATTATAATACAAGAAAACTTATAGTTTTTTTTTTTTTTTAATACAATAAATGTCCCGCTAAGTGCTTGTAGACAGGAGAGGGAAACTAGTGATCAAGAGGTCGAAAGTGATATGGTTGTGTTGGGCGTCGATTCGATTCGAGACGTGGCGTTGTACCATGGAGTGGTGTGGTTAAATGGTTAATGTCCAACTACTTATCCTCATCAATTAATTTTAAATAGAATATAACAACCGAATAGCTAAAAAACTCTATGGTTAAACGTAATTTATCGCAGTGACAGGATAGGTGACCCCTGGGAAGTAAGCATGACTAATCACTCACTATTCTTTCATCATGTTAGGTGAGATGAATGAGAAAAGTAGTAGAGCACCTACCAGTGTGAAAAAGGATCTCATATCACCTCCATGAACCTCAACCCTAGGTCTAGTGGTGACAGAGGATGGAAAAAACTCATGGCCATTGCAGACATGCTTGTTTGGGCTGTAAATTACACTCATCTTAACACTTGGGGAGAAGCGGTCTATCACATCCCCAACTACTTTTCCTATCACAAGGGAATCTGACATTCTTGCCATTATATTATTACTTGATAATATATATATATATATTGTGCAAAAGATCTTCAATTCAAGAATTAATGAACACTACTAACAAAACTAGCTCTTCTGCAGATTTGTGTTCTGGAATTCAAGAAGCAATCAAGATCTTTTGCATAGATCAGAAATCTACAAACCTTATATTTATACTGCTAATTTACCTATAGCTACATGCACCTATGTATAAAGGAGAGTTATGCATTGGGTGCCTGACAGACTATTAAGATATACTTCGTTTAGTTTATAGGTAGGATAGGATAAGTCCAATATTTTACTATCAGAACATGATGCTATGTGTTATATAAATATAATGAAATAAAGTTACATATTTACTAACATGTAGTATAACTTTTGATATATATAGTGGTAAAAGTTTGATCACAACAATTGATATCAGAGCATATAGGTTGCAAAGAAAATGACAAATCAGCCTGGACAAAATAAGAATGAAAATTATTTTTTGCATTATTTATTGAATTGTGCATTAAATTTTATCTTGATTAAGTATTTAAGCTACTAGAGAAGAGTATTTTATTCATCACTTTACATATAAAAATTTTAAGTTAAAAGCCTAAAAGATAGGGAAATGACAATTATTCCCTGGCGCTTTCTTCCTCTTGACTATATTGGTTTTGCCCTCATCTTTTCCCCCTATAAGCTAGAGAATATATATCTAATTAATTAATTTTTTCTTTAGAAAGGATTAAGGAAGAATGATACTCCGTATAAAAGTCTGACCAGCACTTTGCCCGTTAATTGGGTCGGCTCAGTGCGAATGAGGATTAGTCTGAGGATGGTGCAGGCTTAAAGGTGTCTCCTACAATTATTAGGACCTGCTCAGGATACCTCATGGTCTAACTCATCTAAATATATACTACGTAATTAATTAATAATTTCGA
>CM008342.1:39549867-39563043 GCA_002525835.2 Ipomoea batatas | reverse complement strand
AGTGTCAAATTGGTCCACTAAGTACAACGAATAGTTCAAGTATGTCCAAACTGCGGAGAAAAAAAATTTCAATGAAGTCTTTTAGCGCCACATCAAGTATGTCCAAACTGGCCGTCAACAAAGACATGGTTGTGTTTTTTAATAAAAAATCAGCAAATATCATGTGTAAGCATAATTAGCGCCACATCATTAAAAATTAAGACCTAATTACACCATTTTATCAATTTAAAAACCCCATTGAATTATTCTTTTACAGCCCGTTTGGTTCGCTGGAAAATATTTGAAGGAAATGGAATTCAAATTCCATGGAAAACAAATTACCAGGAAAATAGATTCCATTGTTTGGTTGGTGAAAAAGAAATTACTGGGAATATAAATTTCATTGTTTGGTTGGATTTGGAATGGTAATGAATTATGAATATAAAGACCAATATGCCCTTAACAATTAATAGTGATAATATATTATATTATTATTGATGAGGGTAAAATAGTCTACTTGCTCAAACTTTCTTCCCAAACTCCATGGAAAACAAAATACCACCTTCCAACTAAGAATTTGTTTTCCTTAACTTTTGGGAACTCAAGTTCCAATGGAAAACATTTCCCATCCAACCAAACAATGGAAAATCACATTTTCCTCCACTTCATGGAAAATCTTTTCCAATCCATGGAAAAGATTTTCCATCCAACCAAACACCCCCTTAAAGTACATTATTCATTAGACTTAAAAAGTTTATTTGCCATTTTTTAAGTGTTTTATTCATTTAAAATGTAATAAATTCCCACAATCCCACGTTCTAACCAATTCAATAATAACTATTTGACATTTCTTACATTAAAACAATCCTAAATATGAAAGGCATTGTCCTTCATAACAAATATGAAAGGCAGTGACAAATAAAATCATTTAAGACATACTTAATAAAAAGTTTGTTGACACTTATCACAAATGAAATCATTTGAGACATTTAGCATAAAAGTTTGGTGACACTAATCATAAATCATATCTTTTGAGACATATTTGATACAGAAGCTTGGGAAAGCAGCACTTTCCTTGCAAGATAGTATTGGAGAGATCATAGCTGAACTTAAGGTGGAGAATGAGGAAACTTAGAATCATATAAAGTATCCTGCAGAGAGATAGCTTGCTAATATCAGCTAAAAGTGAAACTGCAACTTGCCAAGAAGAGGAACAAAATAAATATAGTATATGGGATACAAATATACACAGACAACAGATATTTCTATTCCACACAGAAGAAAGCCCCAGTGCCCTTATAAGAGAACTCCACCTATGCATCCAAAACTTTGATCTTCCTCACTCAGACGAATTACCATATTGCCATGGATTGAACTCCACTGACCGCGGGTCGTCTACATCAATGCTGCCTGAGGCTTCTACAGTAGCCCGATGTTCAGTGTACTTGCCATTGTAGCTGTAAATTTCCAAGTCTCCCCACGGTGTTGGATTAATTTCATCTGTCAAATCAAACCATCTTGGTGTGAACTGATGCCCATTTGCTTCCCGGTTTCTCTTTTCAGCTCTTTGCCTCTCTTCCAAACTAAAAAGAACAAAAACTTAATAAGACAAATTATCCTAATCACAATAGTATGCATGTGTTGAGCACCCAAAAAAAAAAAGGGAAGGTTAACAAACCTGCTTTTTTCAGCCCCTGCTTTGGAGATATCGCCCATTTCAAGTGCAGCTCTATCAGGGCGCAAACGAGAATCAGATGCTAGTAACTTTTTTGGAGCAGTATCAAAGCTGTTGATTTTGTGAGCAAAGTGAGTGTACTGAAATTTATCATTTTCTGGAACAGGGGCAACTCGCCAAACCTACACAGAATTCATCAGGACAGGCCATATATTGCCTGTGTTATCTTACAACTGAACAATCATCATATTAACAGTGACACAATCCAGGTTATCTAAGAGATCAAAACATCATAATTACTTCATACCAATGCCCCTTACCCACTTTATTTATGTTGTTCCTCCAGTGAAATTATATCACAAATCAATTCTACAAACTTTTTTTCCTATTTTTATAACAATGAGATACTGCACACACAAAGAATCTGAAAAATGAGAGAGGAAGCCAGTTAACCTCCTTAAGTTCTGTGCCGGGAAGAGGCTCGCCTTCCATGTCACATTGTTGATAACTCATTGATTCATTCCATTTTCCAGTCATCAGTATTTTTGGTTCCTCATCAGCATTATAAACATATCCATCAACCTCATATCGACCAGCCCTGAGCCCAAAGATGCATAGTCACAAAAGGTATTAACTCTTTACCTCATAAAAACTGGAGAAATAACACTACCACTGAAAAAAGAAAAAAGAAAGAAAGAAAACAAGAAGAAAAAGACAATAGGGCTGAGCAAAGAGAGCACAATCTCCAAACTCTCTTAGTATGTCGTTCAGAAGAAGCAATGGTTATCAGAAAATCATAAACAATTAAGTGCAAACACAGACGTTAAGTAAGGTAAAAGCAAATTGCACATCAACATACCCAAACCAACCACACGGTTGAAAATAGAGCACAGCTTTGTCCCCAGTAGTCATATTGGTCATGATCATTTCTCCAGGTGAATCCACCCAAGTCCGACCAAAAATTAAATTGTTGACCTTCGTGGGTGGTGGAACCAAATCCAAGACAACACCATCTCTTTTAAGAGTCACACGTGTTCTGCATTCAAAAAGTATATGTTGAAGTTTGTTTTGTATATGATCTTATTCAAAGTTCGAACAGAGATTAGTTCAATTATGCTAAGGGAACCAAAAATTGTTTTAGTTAAACTTATACTCCCTCCACCAGTCCATCACATTTTATGTGTCCGGTTCAGTTAACGAGTCTTGATTCAAGTTATTTACAATTTAATTTTTCGTAATATTTACTCTAGCATTAGTATATAAAATTTATATATTTAGAAACTACATTAAAAGTACTATTCAACATTAAAAATAAATAAATTTATAAATTAAAGAATACATTAAAGAAAATAAGCAAAGAAGAATGAGTTGATCTGACCAACTAATAGTGAATACATTCATGAATTAAGCATACTCTGGATAAGTAGAAAGCAACAAGTGCAATTCTAAAAACTTTTTATCATATTCATATCCTCATTATAGCATTCATGAATAAACTTATGACATTCATTTCTTGCTGACCTTCCGACAGGATAGACATCAAGGGAGTTCCCTAAGAATTTGGTTTTCAACTTTGATGTAATATCATATATGAAATGCTCATTTTCAGCATGAGCAGCACCCATTGGAGGATGATGACTCACCTGTCAAATGTCAAGAATTAACACTATTAAAATATATCAAATAAAGAACACTTCACAAATCACAACCTATGGTCATCTTATATAATTCTCAGAAATATTTGGGAATCTAGTGTTCTTGATCTTATCATTATAATAAGCACTCTCAAAAACATAGAATCTAGAGCGAAGTTATTTTCAGTATGGAAAAGAGTGAAAGCAACATTTCAGCAAAAGGTATCAGGAAGAAAATAATGAAGGTATATGAAGCAGAAAGCCTGATATCCTGGAACTACCTGCTCAGAAATAAATGTAACCCCACCATGATTCACCATTTCATAAGTCTCACCAAGAATTGGGTTAAAAGGCTTCCACGTGCGTTGGTAGGCATAGTAAACAGATATTGCCCAAGATGCTGCAAGAATTTTTAGTAATTCCTTTATATTTTTTGAAATCCCAATAAACAAAACATAATAAACAGTGTAAATTTTCTATACACAAAAGTGAAGTTACACTCACTTGCATAGACCAACCGCATGTAGGGATCCTCACATTCATCTGCCTTATCTAAAAGGTGGGAGTATTCCATTAACTGCCACAAGAATTAAAGAATTACTTCTTTTTTGTCCTCTATGATGGAAAAACACAAAAAGGATTAGCATATAAAAATGCTTTTCTGTGAGCTTGTAGGCACTGTCTTAAGTCAACTAAAACAATGAGCAAACAAGGGAGAACAAACCTCTGCCATTTTTTGAAGCATGGTCATTGGCTCAAATATAAGAACAGGAAGTGTCACCATCGATGTGACATCAGCTCCAATGTACTTCTGCATCATCCTCCAGTAACTATCTCGTTCCTTTTGATAAACCAAAAGATATGTTAGTTCACATAATGAGTAAAATTACTATAAGACCTACGCTCATATTACATCTTAATGTAACTAAGATGCGATTAAAGCACTCAACAAACTACCTGTATATACTGACAGATGAACTAAGACACAAGCAAAATAAAAAGAAAAAAGCAATTTCCATACAATTGATACGAATAAATTAAATAAATAAAGTAAAATAAGATATTATAGATTGCTTTTTCACCTTGCAATCTTGCATTTAAACTTTTCGTTCATATGCACATGTGCAAATGTGTCCAAAGTTTGCCCCAGGCAATAATTGGAAAAATGAAAGGGAAATGTATTTTTAGAAAGCATTGTCTTCATAGAATAGAAAACATTATATGATTGAAAGATGACTCACCTCCTGTTTCCATCTTCCTCTTTGTGCTTCCTCTTCTGCATCTTCTTTACCTCCTTCAGGATTTATAACCTCCAATCCTTCATATCCAATCATTCTATAAGCAAGAATAATAGAAGAGGAAGAGAACCTGAGTCAGAACAAAATACATAACCCATTTCACAGTAAAGGAAAGGATCTAGCAGAACCATGAGACACTATCTTGCTCAACAAACCTAAAGTAGGGAAATGGGAGAGCCTAATGGCCATTGTCATGCCTAAAGAAAGGGCCAACAGGGATAGATGAAAACATTTCACATAGAGCAAATTGGTTTAACATTACACTGTAACAAATAAACTGACTCTAGTAAGACAAACAATAACTCAGCAGCTAGTACCTAGATTCCTAGAAAAAACAAAATACATACTAGCACATTTAGGATGCCCATTAGTTCTCCCCAAGCTAGTATTTAAAATATAAGTACTAGTTTTCAATTACTCCAGAAGATAAAATAGATTTAAAAATATGATATAACTAAGTATAACATCACCAAAGCTCAAAAAGGAACCTCCATTTATTATCTAACAATGTTTCTTCGAGCAACTACTGAATTGAGGAAAAGGTGAAAATTCTAGACTGAGACACAAGGGATAGTGCAACTTAGAATACTTTTCTAAGCTGATTCTGACAATAACTGCACATACAAACAACGTTACTGATTCTGAGGTGCAGCGACTGCAACCAAACAGACATAAAATTATAGGATGCAGCTATTACGTAGCAGCAAAAGCTTATGGTCACAATTCTCAAATCACCATAAGAGAATACAAATTTAAAAGCTAAAATCCATCGAATTGCAAATTAAAACCTTCTTAAAAATCACTCATGCGTACTGAACGATACTAGATCAGCCAGATCAGATCAGAACAGAAACGGCGGGAGGCTTACCCGTTGACGGATCTATGCAGGGCGTTGCCGAACATCGACAAACCCGACGTCATCGACGCGAAGAAACCTTTGTTCTGGTTCTTCTTAGGGCTCCCCATATCCGCTGAAGTCTATTGCACTTGAGTTAAAATTTCAATTCAATTCAATTCAATTCAATTAGATACTGTGAATAAGGAGACTAAAACCCTAGCTGATCAATCGACGGATCAGATATAGGTGTAGCGGCGTTAATAAGTTTTTTAGGGGGGAGTGGAATCCACCAGCGAGGATAAGAGATGGTTCTAGTTGGCGGTTCTCCACTTTGATCGCTTCAGTTTTTTTAAAGCCAAATTGGGATCTGTTCATGTCTTTTTTAAGTAAAATGTTTAGCCGATTGCTTTGTGGTTTTGCGTTATTATCACGCGCTCGATTGTTTGCTTTAAACGAGGGAATTTGAACGGGACCGTCGTGCCGGAGCGTGAGGATATGTTGTTGTCATGTTCCTCATTGATATTTTTGATAATGAGATATTTTTGTCCGTTTTGAAAATAATACAAATGACGAACGTTCGATTGAAGCATTTTGTAATTTGTAGTTTATGGGCGCGCAGATGCCATTCCGGAAGCATTTAAGAGTGTACATCTTATGTGATATTGACTCAAATAAAGTATATACTGAGTAGTATTTTTTAGTTAAAATATAATATTTTTATGTATTAACAAAAAGTACATAAAAATATTATTGATGATGTGATTATTAATATATAAAAAATAATAATTTTATTCACGAAAAATCTATTTCATAAATGTGACTTTAGTCGGTAATTTCACAACGCTCTAGTGGTATTCAACATTCCCCATACTATGGAGATATGTGTTCACGCATGTCTCCTAATTGTTGGGCGATTAAGTCGATTGCGCCAAACATCCTCACTAGATTGACTATGATGATGGGACAATAACAGCACATTTGAAAGACTGTTGATGAACAGAGCTTCACATTGGAGCCGATGAAGGTAATGTAGGATCAACAACTCTTCTCGAAGGTCTACAAGTGCCCAATGAGGTTGGTAAAGGGATAGAAATAGGTCGGACTACTCCTATAGTTCTAGTTCCCATCAATTACATTTAACTAAAGTTTTTAGTTTGGCATAATATGAAGAGTTCATTTTGAATGATTCAATTGCCGATGATTTAGTAGCTCGATGCTTTATTAAGCTTTTATATTATTGTACTAAGTTCTTATCTTATTGTACTACTTTTAGACTTGTGTAAAAAGTATATGTGACTTTGTAGTAATTTTGTAAAGGTTTGTAATCATCTACAAGGTTTTTCTATATCAAGAACCTCTCATATGAATAAAATTATCAAATCTTCTACTCTTAATACTTTCTTGGGTTTCTTGCAATGGCTTTCTGAACGGTCTCTCTTCTATAATTATATGTATAATTTAATCAAATTAAATGGTTCAATTGTCGAGGATTTAGTAGCTCATGTGTGAAAACTCACATCTAAGGATTTAGTACTTGTGGTTAAATAAAATAGTTAAAACAATAGCCGGTTAACGACTTTTTGCTCTACTACCCCTTTGATCCTTACTATATTTGTTGTTCAATAACGTGACACATTTTCCAATTGGTTGAGATTGTTCAAATATTGTAATTATAACTATTCAATGAACAAAAATGCTCCCAAACTTATGAAACATTATAATTTGGCAATTAATCATTCATGAGGTGTTGTATGCTCGCATTAGGGATATAAAATTTATAATAATTATATTTGTCTATAGGCAAGTTTCAAGGTAATAGGCTTTATATATAAGAATCATATTGTACCCCTTTCGTGATTATAATCAATTATTCCTACATCTAAGTGACTTTCTAACAAAAGCTATGCACTAACATGAATTCTTACTTGTTTTCAATATGACAATGTCAGCGTCCTTGAACTTATGACCTTCAATTTAAAAGGTTATCAGTGATATCCTCAAACCAGAAGTTACTTGTTACATTAATTCTGCCTACTGCTACTAATCTGTTTGCTAAAGAAGTGATCCCATTCATGCTCTGCTACCGTCCCAAACGCATAATACTTCCAGCTATGTTCATCGTCAAAATCAAGACTGGAATTCTTCCCTTCTCTCATCTCTTTCCTCAGTTTCTTCACTCTCTCTATCACCGCTTCCACCGTCAAATCAAACGCATCCTTAATCCTCTTCAATCTCGTCCTAGGATCAGCATAAACTAATTTCGGAATTAGCTTGATTACCTCCTCTCTCATGGAAGAAACCCGGGAATTCGATATCCCAGATAATATATTCTCAATGCTAACGTTTTTCCCTCTTACATCCCCCTCCGGGATTAGCACCGAGTACTTGGCGAAATTCCTGGGCAGGTGCCAGAGATACTGCACGTAAGCGGACGCCGGAGTGAAGAATACGGGGATGCAGCCGGCGAGAATTGAGTCGAAAGTTGATCGGCGCGTGAATGAATCGCCGGGAGGTTGTAGGCAGAAAACGGAGCTCTGAAACATCCTCATCACGTAAACCGGATTGTCGCATTTCCGACGCTCGGGTTTGCATTCGGATAGCCGGCATTTGGTTCTTGATTTGAGACATTGTCGGATGATCTGGCCTCGGATTGAGTCGTCGAGGTTGGGCCGCGGCGCGCCGGCGAACGAGAATAGCGTCCGCCGCCGTTGTTTCCTCATGCGGGTCTGCCACTGCAGAATTTGGTCGTCGGTGGAGGGGTGGAAATACGACGGGTACGGGATTGCGAAATCGTTCTTGTCCCGTGGACTTGACTCGATCGTTAACACCGTCATGTTCCGGCACTCCGGCAATACCATCAGTTTGTTCCCCCAAGAAGAATCGCCGTCGTCTAACCGCCGGAAATCCCACGTGATTCGCCCGGCAACCATGAAGTGATCTCTCCCGCCCATGAAACCCCACTCCGGCTTTTCCCTGAGCCATTTTACTAGCCCCAGAGCGCCAGAATCCCGTACGGAAACGTTGAAACCGCCCCATAAATATCTAACAACGTCGAAACCCGCATAGTACGGCACAAAAACGGCGGCGGCCCGCGACGAGTCGTTGGTTAAACACTCGTATTGTTTCATCCGGGAATGGAATATGGGTTCCAGCGAGAATTGGTTCGTGGAAAACCACCCTCTGCTCTGCAAAAACCGGCGATTTCCAATATCAGGACCCAAACCCATATTCACCAAATAATCACACATATCCACCCATTTATTCAACAATTTGCATTCCTTCATCAAATCCTCGTTGAATCTTCCCGGCAAATCGTGCATATAAATATACCTCCCCGCGCAGGCATCATCTTTCTGTTTCAATTCCTTCCCTGAGTCTTCAAAACCGCCATTTTTAACCACCGTTCCTGCGCGGATTCTAACGGGATCTGCAAGAAACGCTTCCATGAAAATCGCCGCTTGTTTTGCCGGGGACGCGATTCCGGGGAAAGAGAACCAATTGAAGCCGTAAAACAATGGGTGCCAGAAGACGAACAGAGCAAGAAATACAATCCAAAACTTGTTGCGACACCTTGCCGCAATGGAGTTCTCCATATTATGTTTCCTCCGATTGAATTGTTTCCTATGCATCATCTATCACAAGATGTCTGCAGGGGAACTTAATTGGTAAAAAAACAACCCCGTAATCATGTGAAACCTGTATTTTTATTTGAAAACAGGAAAGTCAAGAAACAATGGTTTTGAAAAGACAATGCAGAAAATCTTGAAGGTCAACGCCGCAGAGAGATCGGAAGGGGACTATGGGAGACAAAAAAGGAGTTTGGGAAGAAAAAAAGAGTTCTTTTTCTTCCTTTTTTAAACGTTTTTTCCTTGATCATAGTAGTGGTAACTTTCTAAATTTATTTAATAATATTCATCTTGTAATACGGAGTAATATTTATACCATATTTTTAACATTTAAGGCTTACATACCAAGTATATAAAGTCTTGTTTTTTTTTTTTTTTTGGAAGGAATATAAAGTCTTGTTTAATAAGTCGAATATGTTAGATAGATCTAAAAATAATTCTTTTAACCTAACAAGATCTTTAGCCTCGTCATGGTCAAGGCCTACCTAGGCTCTCCTCTCCCGCCCAAGGTGACCATTTGGGTCATGTCTTTTGTATGCATGGACCTTTAGTTTCAAAATAAAATAGCATGACATGCAAAGGATTTTGATTGTGATTATAAAAATTTAGTCACATTTATGATAAAACCATGTTTAGGCAAATTTTATATTTAAGAAAGTTAAAGACATTGTTTATAGAAAGTCTAGAATTACCAATTTTGTTTTGGTAGATATTTAGTAATTGATTTCCATGGGCATTCAATACTTGTAAATGTTTAAAATCTATGTAGAAGAGATCGAGGAAAAGACCAAACCATTACTTTCAAACAAAGCGTATACACATTCCTCACAACTCTTGAATTATCTTTTATGGTCTTTCTAATTTGGTATGGGTTTATGTTGGCTTAACTATTGATTGGTTATCCTCTCTCATGTCGGGCAACAAGGGTCAAATAACAATAATTACTCATTCTTAAAATTAAACATGATGGTGAATACTTTTCGAGTATACTTCCCTCTACACGTGCACAGTATATGGTCAAATCGCCATAAGGAACCCTTCTCGACCTGTACCGACCAGCTTTACTGCTTAGGGACCGGCCCCGACCAGCTCAAGTATGGATGATCTTACAGAGCAGGCTCACTTAGATGTAGGAACCTGGACGTTCAGGGGTCACTTAGATGTAGGAACCTGGACGTTCAGGAGTCATTTAGATGTATGAACCTGGACGTTCAGGAGGTAGTCAGGAATCTTAGAACATGTGACCGATGCCCGCATGTGTCTCCTCACTTGCCCTATAAATACAGCATTGGCTTTTGATAAGTGCATATTTGATTATATTTTTACCCCATGCTTAAGCTTATTTTTATGTCACTAATCATCACATTTATGTTCATGTTTTCCTCTTTGAGATAAATAATTGCAATTTGATGAAATATGAAGTAGGAAATATTATTGAGCATAATTTTAGGTAGTATTAATCTCATTGTTATTATTCTAATACCTAATTATCTTTGTGGTGGTTATAAAATGGGTGAAGAATAATTCAAAGTGGCATTGGTGGNTTCTCGTTGCTCTTTCCATTTTGCAGATGTACAGTAGCCCTGGTATTGCTACTGGAAGGTGTAGATGGCAATGAACACTGCTCTTGGTGCCATTATTTGAGCTGTTTTCCAACCCCACTTTGGTCCTGCGATGCACATTGCTCGGTAACATGTTCTGCCACCTCGTACCTTCACATTGATTCCTAGTATTTTGTTCACCCATTTTGTCAGAAAATCAAAACTCAACTTCAGTCATCAACTAGGATCAAACCTGTTGGTAGATCAGATAAATATAAGAAAATTCTTAAATAATATTTGCTTTTCTGTTGCACTTGGAAAGTATATACATGATTGTGCTCGATGCTGATATAATATTTCTCGCTTTTTACTGATTGCAGTCCAACCAATACGGGGAAGAGCTGACCTTGACATGCATATCAAACAAGAAGAGCGAAGTTTACTTTTTGCCAAACGTCACCGACTCTGCTACAGAGATCCAAAGGCTATGCTCTGAACTCTGCTCCTGATCAATGCTGTATATATATATACATATGTATATATGTATCAGCTTGCAGGCCGGTCCAAGAATGGAAGCTCGATATCATCCTTAACAGCAAACGAAAGATCTCAGCACACATATTTTAACCTCGCTCTTTTTGACAACAGAGAGAGAGAGAGAGACAAGTGTGGAATGTGTATACATCTGCTGTTTCGTGATGATCTGTAGTTAATTGTTTTCTTGGATGAGAAACTGAACAGGCAGTAGATTATACAAATGCTTCTTGTGTTTGCTGTGTAGCTACTCTACAAGTATTGTAACAAAAGCTGTGATACCAGTTTACTGCACTGTTTTTGAGCATGTAAAAATGCTTGTATTGATTCAAACTTCACTGCTACTTTGTAATTAGTGTATATATATGCCCACACTCAATGAAAAAAAAAATATAATTATGGTTATAAATTAGCTGAAGTTGTTAGCTGATTAGGTTAGAAGGTATGATTAGTTGATAACATTAGCTGACTGTTGAAAGGTGTTTGATAAATTAGCTGTTAGCTGATAGCGGTTTGATATAATTTTTTCTCAAAAAGTTAATTGAAAAAGTTGCTTTGAATAGCCTTTTGAATTTTAGTATTTTGGAATTACAAAAAGCTTATTAACCAAACACTTATATTGATTTTTTAACCAAATCAAACAACTAACCGTCATCAAATAAGTCAAAATTAGCTGGTAGGTTAATTATTTACCAAACAGGGCCATAAATTTTGTTAACATTAACGATCTTCATATATACGCTATTCTTACCGCAAAATCCTTGTTAATACTTGTTTGTCTTGATTAATGAGGAATTTGAAAATAAAAAATGACAAGCATGAGATTACTTAGGATTGAAGATACAAATTGTAAGTTTAATATGTTAGTTTATTATAATTTTTTTCTTTTGATTTATGTAAATTATTCTTTTTGATATCTCATTGAATTCATAACTTAATGAGTAATATATGCAATTTAGTTATTTTAATATGATAATTAATTGTGGGTAGGGGTTTATACACAATGTGAATGTAACAAATTACAATTTTAATCTAGACATTACTTTTGTGTATTATTGTAGTTTGTTAGTGATGCAATCATTTTTTTTTTTCATATCATGTTGTTGGTTTTAGATTTAGTGGAAATTCGGTGGATGAGATAATTATAATGAGAGAAAAAAAAACTCTGTAATTATCTAGCACCCACCCATTAGTAGTCAATACACTCATGAAGATTTAGTGTAGCTTCCAACATTGGTTATTAGTTAGCCACCTCAAAAAATGAGACTATTAAAAAAACACAATATCATTTTAAATTTAAGAAGCAAAATAATTGAAAGCATGTGTTATGTATTTAGATAGAACTTATTTTTTGCATGCTAAACCAAGTAACAGAGGTTATTATTTTGTTGTTTTGGTGTATATTAAACCATTTGCAAATCAAGTTGTATTTTGTGCAACACAAGGATGTTTTTGGTTGTTTTGGTGTATGTTAAACAAGTGCAACTTAGATTATTATTTTGTGCAACTTAGGATGTTATTTTGCAATAAGAGTAACTTATATGAAGATTCATGGATAGAATTTGATAACGTAGCTTAGGAGATGCATCCCGAGCTTGGAGATCAGGATCGAGCTCGAATTGTTGCACAGTCTTTACAATGAATTTTAGGTCTATTTCCACTCGGTCGAGTTTGAACCATACGAGGTCGAATCAAGTCGGGAAGTGTTCCTTATGATGTACAGATCGTATACCAAGCAGGTATACGGTCATAAGTGTAACACCCTTGTTTTCCTATGATTTTGTTTTCGCTTCCACAATTGTATTTACTTGTAAAAATGAAGACTGATCTTAGTCGTCAATCATAGTTCATCAATGGTTCAAGGTTTTAGTAAAAAAAGAAATACGATGTCAGTTTTATAATTATTGAAAATTTTTAAGAGTGAGGTTCCTTTTATAAGTATTACAAGTTTGTAATTTTAGTAATAGTAAGATTTTATCATTTGATTTTTCAAGATGGAGGGTATGGATGTATCCACGCTTCTTATAATGCGAGGTGTTATCACTTGAACC
>CM008342.1:39423476-39435611 GCA_002525835.2 Ipomoea batatas | reverse complement strand
GTGCTCGGTTCATCTCTGGCAAGGCTACATGGACAAGGTTGTGCCTGTAGAATTACAAAGATATATGTGGAAAAGGCTGCCATGGATTCAGTATCATGAAGTTCCACAGGGAGGGCATATGCTGGTGTACGATAATGCAGTATGTGAAGCAATCTTGAGATCTCTTTTGCTTGGTGAAGATTCTCCATTGTACATGCCAAACTTGGGCAATTAACTCATATTTATTCATTCTTCTTGTCTTCAAAAATGATTTCTGGGAATTGAACTCTGATACAAGTGTAGCAGGCAGTGATTCCAACTGTTTCAAGAGCTCAGAATGGAAAGAGAAGAGCTTTTGAACATTGTTAACTGATCCAATTCTGGCATTTGATCCAAAAATTGATTCCAAATGATCTTAGATATTGATATGGGTTTCAAAATTTCAAACTCCAAACCTATGGTCTAGAAGTAAACCATTTGTATGTCAACTTGATCACAGGACTGTAATTACTACTTATTTTCATAGAAGAAAATATTTTTTTAATACTTAAGTGATTCCAACTTTTTCTGACTAATCCTAAGTCGGGCAACTGCAGAGGTAAATCGTGAGCTGCACAATCAACCCACCAGTCAGACCATAAGGGATCCAACGGATCTGTTTTTCATTTATGTAATTCGAACCTCACACTGTAGCCTTCAAGAAAATATAATTTTAACCAAATGATTGGACCAAACTTTTTTTTTTTAATCAAATGATGTGTTTTATTTGATTTATTTATAATGGAGTAAATTAATTTGATAAATATAAATATGAATTTGGGTGGGTAAAATCATGTCAAGACCCTGAGAACGAAAGACGACGTCGTTTAGCAAATTAAGGAGTCCGTTATTGAGAAGCAAACGACGTCGCTTGAAGGAAATTCCAACAGCCATAACAAATATATATGTGGGACAAAATGCTAAGATTAGATAGCAGCATTTATTTTGGACCTCTCACAGAATATCAACAGCTATGGTTCATGGCTGGCTGTCAATAACAAGCTAAGGAGATAAATGAGATGAATGAGAGTTAGTTGGTGGAGACACTATCCAAGGAGGGAGTTTAATAATATAATGATCATTTGGCAATATATATAATGCATCTTTCAAGGATGATATATGAGATGAAGCAATGGATTCCAGTCATGTCTAACAACCTGCAAGATGGAGCCCAGTGTTCCAAACACCCCACCCTATGCACAATTAAGTTGCTACGTAAGGTATCGCTAACTCTGTTTTGTTGCTATCGTATAAATTAGAGCTAGTAGTAGTAGAATTGTGATTTCTCTCTTCGTGGGATTAAGATATTTGACCATCCTTTGAAGGTGTGAAGTTAATTATTGTTGCTAGTACTTCAACTCAAATTTATTTAATTTTTGTGGTTTACCTATTTTCCTTTTTCTTTGTATCCAACAAAGTTTAAATAGGCCATGCAAGGGGGACAGTTTGAGCCATCTTAGGATGTGTTGTGGTTCTAAGGATTGATTTGGTATACCAATCTGCTCTAATCTTGATGAATACAATCAAAGCCTCCCAATATCCCCTTTAGAGCAATTCTAATGATTGAGGATTTATTTATTTATTTATTTGTATCAAGTTTTTTTTTTTTTTTGGTCTCTTTACCAAGTTGTAGTAGTTGCAAGATTAAAATAAAATTAAAAAAAAAAACAAAAAAAAAAACAACAACAACAACAACAATAAGAAGAAGCTAGGGAAGTGGACATTTAGAACTTTTGGATTGTGCATTTGAGTAAATGGCAATACTTTTCCACCGAGTAAATGATTAAGATGATACATTGTTTGGTTTGGGCTCCTACACAACCTGAAGGATCATTGGGCTTTTAAAAGGAGTGGGAGTGGGCAACCATATGAGTTTTGACTAAGTTGACAACTTGTTTTTGGAGTAATGACCTAAATAATTTTGGATTTTTGGTAGTAGCCACTAGCTACCAATTAGGACAGCTAAATAATTCATCAACTTATTATAAGGCACTTCACGTTCCACATGAACAATTATTCTTTTTTAAGCAATTACAATCAAGTTGGTTGAATTCTTAATTTGATAATCACAATATTTTAAGTTTGACTCTACATGAATAACTTATTGACCTGCTTTATTTGAGTCGATCATCTATAAAATTTTTAACAATTAAAATAGTCATAATATATATTTTAAAAATTGAAATAACTAAAAATTTTATTCAACTATTGATAATCAACTAAAAAAAAATGTTCAGTTGAAGCAACCAAAATTTCTCACCCTTAGGCGTTAGGTATAAGCAACCAAAATGATTAAACAAAGAAGGAAAATGTGTTAAATAAGCTATTAAACGTTTTGTTTTTGTGCAACTGAATCATTAAATTTAAAGGTGTGCAACTGAACCATCAAACAAACAAAACATGTGATTATATCAAACTATGTGAATGTTTTTATCAATTTTTTTTCTAGTATAATATAATCATATTGATTATATGGTATGCATTAAGAGTTGCTCCTACCTCTATCATACTAGTTTGAAGTAAATATTAAAATGCTTTAAACTCAAAATACATTATTAAAAGAAATCAAAAAACTATCTCATTTACCCATATCTTTCTTATTTAATGATTCGATAACACACCTTTTATGTTAAGTGATCCACTTGCACAAAAGTCATAAGTTTATTGACTTATTTAACATTTTTACCAACAAATAATACCAAGCAATCAAAGTATGCTACATAAGACTAGAAAATGTGAATATAAAATAAAAGTACACGTAAAATTAATAGTATTGAAAGATCATAAAATAATGAATAATAATTTTATAAGAATGAAAGGGAAAAAGGCATTAATTTAGTTTGTTAAAATAATGACGCGACAGTGGCTGCTTTCACTTGCAGATTAAACAATTCTTCCACTTGCTAATCCGCCAAATCATCATCATTTAAGTGCCCAAATACAAGATGCCCTTTGACCAGCTATTAGTAGTTACGTTGTTTTGTCCAACACTCTTCTGTTGTACATGAAAAACACGAAAGCCCGCCCACTTCAAAGAGACAAATTTTAATGTGGACTATGTAGCAGCATGGATTATGAGGTAAAATTATGTTGTATTATTTTAATTATTTTTTAATTTTATTTGATAATATATGTTATAAATGTATGAGTTTTATGTTTTTGTTTCATTTTTTACACATTAATTTCATTATAATAACACTGAAGTATTATTTTAATTGCATTTGACGTTCATTTGACAATGTTATTGCATTAAATTTATTTTTTTAGTTTAATTTTTCACACATACTAGTTTCATTATAGTAATGCTAGCTCAAGTATCATTTTAATTGCATTCAAGTTCATTTGACAATATATGTATTATATGAGCTATGTTTTTAGTTTCGTTTTTCATACACTAATTTCATTATAATAACTCTGAAGTATAATTTTAATTAGACTTCAAGTTCATTTAAAAATATACGTTATTGCATAAGATTTATTTTTTAGTTTTATTTTTAACATACACTAGTTTCATTATTGTAACATTAAAATATCATAACAACCACGGCAAAAAATAGTACTCTGTATCATATTGAACTATAGTTTACATAGGGTTGTGTGAACCATGGTCCATGGCATAAAAAGTGGTTCAAAGACGTAATAAACTTGAACTCTGCTAACTGGGTCGTGCTGTTTTACTTGTGTTTTGATTTTGATGTGTGACCCATTCTGAATTTTTATAACATAAAAATAAAAGTCAAGGACTTTGTAGTCCAGTGGCATCAAACCCTTCCCGTTATATGAGAGGTGGTGGGTTCGAGCTTCAGTGGAGGCAATGCTGACTCATGTGCTTCAATTGGTTGAGAAAGTAGTTATGAACAGATACTGCATTGTAATAGAGTTAGTAGTATTAAAAAAAAACATAAAAATAGAAATGATTTGTTAATGTACTTTTCTCTCCTCCAATCCAATAAAATATAGATTAGGTATCTATAAAAAAAAATATAGATTAGGTAACTTATTTCGTAATTATATTGCATGTTGGATGAGTCCCACGTTTGGTTTTTCTGCTACAGTTATTTTCGTTTTTAAATTAAATTCTCGACTTTAAAATTAATCATTTTTAATTCTCGATTATTATTGCACTTGTCTCACTTTGAGATCTTTTGTACAATAATTTTCTATTATATTAATTGTATAATTTAAGAAGAAAAAAATATCACTTTTTTCTAAAATAAAAGATGAGAATGTGACAATATTACTCCTATAATATATTTGGTCTTCAACTGAAAAACACATACTGAGTACAATTTATTGCAGCCGTACGGCAATTAAGGTATGTTTACTACAATGCAACAATATTCATTTTTGGTACCATACAGAAATAATAAAATATTAAGTGAAATTTTATTTTATATATTGTACTAATATTTGCATTTATATGACTAATTTAACTAAATTTTGATCAAAATATTTATATAATTTTATTTGTACTCATATATTTTTTGCTCTATCATTTTGATTTCTTCAAAGAGAGAGTCGTCTGACACCGGGTTTAGAAGGTCGGGACAATCAATTGTAGATTTTAATGTACGAAAATAACATGTATTAAAAAGAAATGTATCAAGTCACTAATTTGTTGTAGGCTTTAATGTAGGAAAATATCATGTACGAAAAAAGAAATGTATCAATCTATGGGCGGTAGGTCACGGAACATGGTAACCCAACAGTCAACACGAACTAAACTCGTCGCCTCTCAACAAAACCCAAAAGCCATAACTCACTCGCCCACTCTCTATAAATCTCTCTCTTGGACTTCCCACATCTTGCGCCTCACTCTGCCCTCGGAAGTTCGGTCTTAAGATTCCCAAAGAAAATCCAACTTTTAGGTAAGATTTTACTTTTTTTTTCTTTACTTTTATGCACCGATGCTATTTTCAAGTGGTTTATTTGATTTATGAATCTGTCATGTTTTTCTTCTTCCTTTGGGTTCGTAGTCATTTCTGGGTTTGGTTTCTTTGAACTTTGTTGTTTTGCGGTTTGATCCGTCAGTAATTTGAGGCGGAATTTGTGATTTGTGTTTAAAGGTTGGATTTTGGGGCCAACCATGATTTTGTTATTCAATATTCACTCTTCTGGTCAGATACTCTCGAGATCCATATGAATTGTGTGGATTTGTTGCAGTCATGCTTAAAAGATGCATCTTTTTATCTGCTATCATGTAGATGTAAACTGGCCTTTGGATTATTGAATTGTTTTGAATTATGAAGTATGTTGCTTGGGAAATTTATTCTAAAATAGAACTTGTTGCTATTTGGTTTCTACTTGAATTGGTGTATATAGATTTGTCTTGTGGTAGCCATATACCTAATGGCTCTTTCTGGTATGGGTCTTGTACTTACCTAAATGTTACCGATTTTATCCCTCTAAAGGATTTGAGTCTAATGTTACCAGTAATGGCTCTTTCTGATAAGGGTGGAATGGTTTAGTATGACTAGAGATTGAGTAAAGCATACCCCTAGTGATACCATTGGAGCTAAGCTAGTGATGGTAAGGAAATAGGAAGTAGTTGGAGGCTTGAAATGGTCCATGTACTTCTGTCTTTGCTTAAACTTCCATCTAGTGGTCTGAGGTTTGGAACTTTACTTGAATGTTTAATATGAAACCTTAATGGTTTTAAGCATCATGAATTCGTGATGCATCAGCACTGTTAATGCCCGGATGAATATTTGAAAGGGTTTTTAGCCTGTTTATGAGCTTCGAATGAATTTCAAAGTGGTAGTGGGAAGCTAGCAGTAGATTGAGTATTTGGAGTGCAGAATAAGGAGAATAAGTAGTGGAATATGTATGGCTGATCTCAATAAAACAACAAATTTAATGCAAGGTCTGTTGAGGAAGCTTTTCTTATGCTCCTCCTAATCTTTAGATTGTAGAATGGAAAGTGTCCATCTTCATTATTTTTGTTCAATTGAGCGATATTTTTGGGAAAATTGTAATTTATGCTGCTCAAGTGTAGGCCAATTATGAATGTCATTTTTTCAATTCTAAGTAATATAAATGTTGCCCCTGAATTGTCAAAATGTGGTCATATATTGCCCCCATATATTACGCCCCTCGGGAGGCTAGGAGGGGCAATAATATATGGCCACATTTTGACAATTCAGGGGCAACATTTATACCAATTAGAATTGAGGGGTGCCATTTATAATTGTCCTATACTTGAGAGGCATAAATTATAATTTTCCCTTTATTTTTTCTAGCTATCTCCATCCTAGTGAAAGAATGCTTCATGATATTCTCCCAAGTCACTAAGCAAATATTAGAATGCTTCGTGATATTCCCCCAAGTCACTAAGCAAAGATTATTATAAAATGTGGCATTATGTTCAGCTCTTTCTATTTTACTTGGACCAAAGTATGCGTTCTGATTGTTATCTGTGTGATTGGCATATATATATTTTCAGGTGAACCATGTCGACTGTAAGACTTCCATCTACCTGCATGTTCAGAAATGCCCCTCTTACCCAACCAAAGAGTGCATTTGTGAAGAGCCCATCATCCATTACCTCTGTAAAGAGGGTCTCTAAATCATTTGGCCTGAAAGCTGACCGTTACAGATTAACTGCATCAGCGGTATATAAGGTTAAACTGGTTTGTCCAGAGGGTGTTGAGTACGAGTTTGATGCACCTGCGGATCAGTACATCCTGGATTCAGCTGAGTGCGCGGGAGTTGAGCTGCCATACTCTTGCAGGGCCGGGGCATGCTCTACCTGCGCGGGGAAGATCGAGACGGGCTCTGTGGATCAATCTGATGGGTCTTTTCTCGATGACGGCCAAATGGGAGAGGGATATGTCTTGACTTGTGTTTCTTACCCGACTTCAGATTGCGTGATTCACACCCACAAGGAGGGTGATCTTTACTAGGTATTTACTTAGGTTGTTCCTACGTTATGCTGAACTCCAAAAACTCTCAGGGTTAGGGTCTTGATTCTAAGTGTCCACTCCAACATTGTTGTTTCGGATAATGTAATGCTATCCTTTGCAAGTTCCTGCTTTGTATTCAACTACTTTTGCCTATAGCATTGTTTTGTTTATTGTTGCCACTAGTACAGAATCTGTCGTCTGCTTCCGAGAGTTGAGTTTGGACTATTTGCGTTCGGAGTTTCCCAGATGGTATTTTAGACTTTCCACCCCAAAAAATTAAATATACACACACAAATTGGATCTTTCTTTAAGTTGGGCATAAGATAGCCAATTCTTTAAATGGGGGCAAATTATATACTGTGCATCACGTACCTAAACGACGTCGTTTTGAATATTGTAAACTAATCGTCCGTTTTTTTTTGGAAACCAAGTTTCCCGTTTTGGCCGGTCTCTGTATTTATGTTAATATTCTGTGTATTCCAGGCAATCATTCTGTGTATTCTAGGCAACCGTTCTGTGTATTATAGGCAACCGTTATGTGTATTCATGTTAGTAACACATGTTGTGATTTCATGTTAATAACACATGTTGTGATGTGTTTGTGCATTCGAATGTTTAGGAGGATGAGTTCTGTGTATTTTGTGTAAATATTATGTGTATTCATGTTATTAACACAAGTTGTGATGTGTTTGTGCATTCGAATGTTAGGAGGATGAGTTCTGTGTATTATGAGCATAAATATTCTGTGTATTATGGGCAAACATTCTGTGTATTCTAGGCAAACGTTCTGTGTATTATAGATAATGATTATATGTATTATAGATAATGAATTCCCTGAGTCATTCGCGTCCGCGTCTACTAACACCGAAACGACGTCGTTTTATGTACGTGGTGCACATTGCTATGTGCACCGTGGTGCAGGGTATAACGATTGTTAAATGGGCCTTGGGTCTAATATTTTGTTTGGGTTTTTGTAACAAAATCATAAGAGGAACAAATATACTCTATTAACCCATCAAGCTTAGGTTATAGGTTATGTACAACTTATTATTGTTATAAGCTACATTAAACCACCAAAGGCATTATAATTTTTTTGGTTTGACCAGAAGTTTACTCAAGACACAGGGACTAATCATTGTTTATACGGGTTACAAGACTTCAAGAGTGGTAAGACATCATATTATACTATAGATCATGGTTCATATTGCAATGTGGACCACCGATAAATATTCATTTTTAATATATTGGAGATTTATTATATTATTAATGTACTGAATATTCATTTTTAGATAGTGTGTCAAATAATGAACTTTTAATTCACTAATAGTGAACTTTAAAAAAATGAACATTCAATATACTTAAAATGAATTTTATGTCAATGGTACACCTTACAGGGTGCACCCACGGTCCACAAGACAATGAAATTGGCGACATCTCATCCAACCTTTGGGTAAAGACATTATAGTTTCACAATCATAAATTTATGATTTGATGTAAGTGATTATGATAAAATTTAGTTCTCATATTGAAAAATTCAAAAAAGNTATTGAAATATATACTGAAAATATGCTTCACGTTATCTGAGCAGTCTGAATGATAATATTTTCCAAGAAAACAAGAAGGATTAAATAATTGCATTCACATTTAAAAAGATATGCCAGGTCATAAGATAATAGCCTTTATATATAATAATATTTTTACTTAATATGGTACTATATTAATAGATTATTACCAACCCTTTTATTTATATATTTACTTTTTTTATTTGAAGAATAACTAATCCAATTACAATATTTTAAGTCAATGAATATACTAGTACAGTTATTATACAAATTTATTTTTATATTATAGCTATTTTAACTCAAATTTCAATACAAAATAATTTTAATTAGTGCTTTAATAATAGCAAACTAAGTAAATTGCAATATCTTCAAATAAAAAAAATAAAAAATTTACCCATTGTAGTGTGAATGAAATGACAAAGGGGGTGTTTGGCAAACGGCTGATAGATTATAGCTGATAGCTGATTGGTTTAGCTAGTAGTTGATGGCTGATTGCGTTAACTGGTTTGACCAGCTGGTTGTATTAGCTGGTTATAAAAAACTGTTTGGTAAATTAGCTGTTTATTAGTAGCTGATTGAATGTAAAATGACATTTAAGGGTATTATTATTATTATTTTTTTTATAAAATAACAAACACACCACCCATTTAAAAGTAAATCTCATTGATTTTAAAGGATAAAATAGTCAATATACCATTGTTTCCAACTAGCTAATACAAAAAGCTACATTCATTAGCTTTTCAATTTTCAGCTTATTGACCCAATAAGCCAATGCAAATAAGACATTTACCAAACACTTCAAAATAGCTTATTGGTTGGTCAAAAAGCTAAACTTGATCAAATAAGCTAAAATTTGACTTATAAGCCAATAACCAAACACCCCCAAAGTAAAACTTAAACACTGTCGAGATTCTAATTAACACAAACATAATTAGTTAAAGTGTCTACGTAATAGTTGAAGAAATTTGTAATAATTGGACAAAATAAAATACTTTTAATCACTTCTAATCTATCTAAATAGATAAGGATAAAATATTTTTTTCTTTTACAATAGCCATTTTGTCTGTACTAGTAGCTCAGTTAATTTCTGAGTGATAGATTGGGGAATGATGTAAGATTGAGCCTTGGCTCCTTATGAGCACCAACCGCTGGTCCTCCCACCTAATAGACCGCTGAGATCTTGTTGGGGTGGTCAGGGGGCAAATATTTTTTAATAAATCTTTAAAAACAATAATAATTTCTTGAAACGAATTCAAGTATCCCAAAAAAAAAAAAAACTGAGTGATTATATGTGTGGGAAACTCCACACCATGTGCTCTCGTGCGAAACAAACTCAAATATTCAAGAACCAAAAACCCAGTTGTCATTGTCTGCAATTCAAGATTTCAAGTTGCGTCACTGGATAGGTCAAAGGCTTGTATAGCCTCTTCTGCCAATCTGTCATCTTCTTTCCTGCCTACACATAAACGCCCAAGGACAATCCCTTTAATTGCTTGTGATTGGTAAGTGGGACACCTCTGTTTCCATGGTTTGAACTCTGCGTAGACCATTCGCTTGAATCTTGATGTCTGTGTCTTTTTTTTCCTTTTTTTTTGTTTTGTTTTGTTTTGTTTTCAGAGAATGGTTTTCAGGAGCATTCTTGCTCTGATGATGAGTTGCTTCGGCTGTGGTGATCAGGTGGCAGAGCCCTCTCTGACTGAGAAATTAGAGCCTAATGCGGCGGCGCAATCTGTTGACACTTCGCCCAGGGTTCGACTCAGTGATGGGAGGTGCCTCGCTTACAGAGAAAGAGGAGTGCCCAAGAACAAATCCAATTACAGAATCATTATAGTCCATGGCTTTGGCAGCTCCAAAGAAATGAGCTTTATGGCTTCTGATGTACTTCACTCTCTCTCTCTCTCTACTTCCAAACTTTTGATTCTGATTTAATTTCTAATTTATAGATTAATTTCTGATTTTAGTATAAGGGGTAAAGGTTTTATATTTGGGTGTTAGGATTTCATATTTGGGGAATATAAACTGGTAATTAATTGATCTGAAAGTGATAATCTTTATCTGGTACTACCCAGACTGCAAATCTGTTTTTGCAAATTGCAAATCATAGTAATTAGCCTGGAAGCAAGAAAAGTACTAAAATTAGCAATGCATTTACTAATGGTTGGACTTTGGCATATCAACTGATGAGGTGAAGTTCCATCAATGTGGTCCTGCATTTTGTTTTTCTGATTCTACTAGTTATTGTAGGAACTTTGTGTTTCTTTTTCCAGTTGTGTTAGGGTTCCAGCTTCACATGGAATGTTCTGATATTGCTTTAGTTCCCCAGGAACTGCTAGAGGAATTGGGGGTATACCTCTTGATATATGATCGAGCGGGGTATGGAGAGAGTGATCCAAATCCAAAGCGCTCGTTAAAGAGTGAAGCTTTGGATATCGAAGAGCTAGCTGATCTGATGGAGTTAGGATCGAAGTACTATGTAATAGGTGTCTCGCTAGGATGCTACCCGGCCTGGAGTTGCCTCAAGCGCATCCCAAACAGGTGGAACTACGAACTTAAGATCTTTAGCTTCTTTGCATTCTGATTTTCTGAATCCCGTTTTAAGTGTAAATCGTTTCACCTTCTGTAATGTGAGCCTGCAGGCTTGCAGGTGTAGCGCTAGTTGTTCCCTTCATCAATTACAAATGGCAATCACTTCCAGATGCTTTGATAAAGGATGATTACCGAAAGCAACTATGCCAGTGGGCAATTTGGGTAACGCGGTACACTCCAGGATTGTTACACTGGTGGTTGACGCAGAATTTATTCCCTTCGGCCACTGTTCTTGATAAAAACCCTGCATTTTTTTGCGACAAAGACTTGGATGTCTTGAAGAATACACCGGGATATCAATTGTTCACTCAGGTAACCTTCAGTTCTGCATTTCTGTTGCATTTTGAAGTCAAAATGACATAAAACAGGTTCTGCATTTCTCGGTGAAAAACGAAAAGAAAAACACACGTGCACATACACACACACACACCAACTTTGCAATTACTGTATGAAGGGCCAAGTTTAGCACCAGGTGGCTAGGGGGATTGTTGGGCAGAGTCCAGCATCCTGCCTCTCGAAAATATGACGGTATAAGGAAATAAAGTTGTGCCTTGGTTACTGGCTATAGCATCCTAACAGTAGTGACCTTTTACTTCCTCTTATAGGATGGATTGAGGAATCGAAGCGTGTTTGACTCCCTTCGCCAGGACTTTATAGTGGCGTTTAGCAAGTGGGATTTCGATCCCCTAGAGCTGGGCAATCCACACCCTGAGAGCGAGTGCTCGGTTCATCTCTGGCAAGGCTACATGGACAAGGTTGTGCCTGTAGAATTACAAAGATATATGTGGAAAAGGCTGCCATGGATTCAGTATCATGAAGTTCCACAGGGAGGGCATATGCTGGTGTATGATAATGCAGTATGTGAAGCAATCTTGAGATCTCTTTTGCTTGGTGAAGATTCTCCATTGTACATGCCAAACTTGGGCAATTAACTCATATTTATTCATTCTTCTTGTCTTCAAAAATGATTTCTGGGAATTGAACTCTGATACAAGTGTAGCAGGCAGTGATTCCAACTGTGTTTCAAGAGCTCAGAATGGAAAGAGAAGAGCTTTTGAACATTGGGG
>CM008342.1:39413006-39423434 GCA_002525835.2 Ipomoea batatas | reverse complement strand
GCTCTAGAAGTAAACAATTTGTTTGTCAACTTGATCACAGGACTGTAATTACTACTTATTTTCATAAAAGAAAATATTTTTTTTAATACTTAAGTGATTCCAACTTTTTCTGACTAATCCTAAGTCGGGCAACTGCAGAGGTAAATCGTGAGTTGCACAATCAACCCACCAGTCAGACCATAAGGGATCCAACGGATCTGTTTTTCATTTATGTAATTCGAACCTCACACTGTAGCCTTCAAGAAAATATAATTTTAACCAAATGATTGGACCAAACTTTTTTTTTTAATCAAATGATGTGTTTTATTTGATTTATTTATAATGGAGTAAATTAATTTGATAAATATAAATATGAATTTGGGTGGGTAAAATCATGTCAAGACCCTGAGAACGAAAGACGACGTCGTTTAGAAAATTAAGGAGTCCGTTATTGAGAAGCAAACGACGTCGCTTGAAGGAAATTCCAACAGCCATAACAAATATATATGTGGGACAAAATGCTAAGATTAGATAGCAGCATTTATTTTGAACCTCTCACAGAATATCAACAGCTATGGTTCATGGCTGGCTGTCAATAACAAGCTAAGGAGATAAATGAGATGAATGAGAGTTGGTGGAGACACTATCCAAGGAGGGAGTTTAATAATATAATGATCATTTGGCAATATATATAATGCATCTTTCAAGGATGATATATGAGATGAAGCAATGGATTCCACTCATGTCTAACAACCTGCAAGATGGAGCCCAGTGTTCCAAACACCCCACCCTATGCACAATTAAGTTGCTAGGTAAGGTATCGCTAACCCTGTTTTGTTGCTATCGTATAAATTAGAGCTAGTAGTAGTAGAATTGTGGAATTTCTCTCTTCGTGGAATTAAGATATTTGACCATCCTTTGAAGGTGTGAATTGAAGTTAATTATTGTTGCTAGTACTTCAACTCAAATTTATTTAATTTTTGTGGTTTACCTATTTTCCTTTTTCTTTGTATCCAACAAAGTTTAAATAGGCCATGCAAGGGGGACAGCTTGAGCCATCTTAGGATGTGTTGTGGTTCTAAGGATTGATTTGGTATACCAATCTGCTCTAATCTTGATGAATACAATCAAAGCCTCCCAATATCTCCTTTAGAGCAATTCTAATGATTGAGGATTTATTTATTTATTTATTTGTATCAAGTTTTTTTTTTTTTTGGGGGGGGCTCTTTACCAAGTTGTAGTATTTGCAAGATTAAAATAAATTTTTTTTTTTTAAAAAAAAAAACAACAACAACAACAACAAGAAGCTAGGGAAGTGGACATTTAGAACTTTTGGATTGGTTTGGGCTCCTACACAACCTGAAGGATCATTTGGCTTTTAAAAGGAGTGGGAGTGGACAACCATATGAGTTTTGACTAAGTTGACAACCTTTTTTTTTTTTTGGAGTAATGACCTAAATAATTTTGGATTTTTGGTAGTAGCCACTAGCTACCAGTTAAGACAGCTAAATAATTCATCAACTTATAAGGCACTTCACGTTCTACATGAACAATTATTCTTTTTTAAGCAATTACAATTAAATTGGTTGAATTCTTAATTTGATAATCACAATATTTTAAGTCTGACTCTATAAGAGTAACTTATTAACTTTCTTTGTTTAAGTTGATTATCTATGAAATTAAATTTTTAACCAATGAGATAGTCATAACATATCAAAAAATTGAAATAACTAAAATTTTTATCCAATAATGGATAATCAACTAAAAAAAAGTTCAGTTGAAGCAACCAAAATTTCTCACCCTTAGGCGTTAGTCATAAATTTATTGGCTTATTTGACACTTTTATTAACAAATAAAAAATACATTATCAAAACAGTGAAAGTTATAGCTAGCCTTTAGCATTTCAGTGTGAGTCTCTTTCTCCTTGTTCATTAACTAAGCCAACATGGGGTTGTTATGCCGTGGACCTAGGTCCACCTGTGTCTACATTCACATACACTATACTCTACATTCACAATTTGTAAATGAGTTAATACCCAAAATTGTCCTCGACTATAGTGGTTTTTCTCAATTTTGTCCTAAACGACTTTGGTCTCATAAAGTGGTCCCAGACTTTAATGTTATCACTCAAAATTGTCCTCCGTTAGTTTAGCTGTCAAAAGGGTGTTAAGTCCAGGGTTAATATAGTCATTTCATCAAAAAGGGGAGGGAGGTCGCCGTTCGCCGGTGTCGTGTTTTCTTTGTTTTCGTCATTTTCTTTGATGAGTTTATTGTTTTTTCCGCTTTGGGTGGGTTCGCTAGGATCGCAACCTTTCTTGCCGGACCAGATTTTGCAGAAATCGAGCTTAGATTGGAGGGGAATCTGGGAGAGGTTGGGGAATTTTTGGTTTCGTGGTAATCTGGGAGAGAGGGTAATCTGGCAGAAATCGAGCTGGTCCTAGAGGACTGTTTGGTTTAGTGGTAAATGCTTGAATGGGAGAGGTCGGGGATAGTGGTCGTTACAGGCGATGTTTCGTGGGCGTATAGGGCTAAGATCGCATCGAAGCCGGCTAGGGGCTTGTAGGGCGACGCGGGAGAGGTAGACATCGGCGATGATGGGGAAGAAGCAGAGGACGACGAGGTGGAGATCGAGCTCGGAGGAGTGGAAGGTGTCGTAGAGCCAGCGGCAGAGGTTGTTGTCGCCGGCGCTGGAGTGCGGTTGGCGGAGGAAATCGGAGATTTGGGCTGCGATCTCAAAGTCATGGAGGAGGGAGAACACCGGCGTCGTATAGGAATCATACCATGAAATGACTAAATTGCCCCTATACTTAACACCCTTTTGACAGCTAAACTGACGGAGGACAATTCTGAGCGATAACATTAAAGTCTGGGACCATTTTATGAGACCAAAGTCGTTTAGGACAAAATTGAGAAAAACCACTATAGTCGAGGACAATTTTGGGTATTAACTCATTTGTAAATTCCACATTCACACATTACAGGGATTATATGTTTAGTAACTATACTCTACATTCACATACACTATACTCTACATTCACAATTTGTAAACTCCACATTCACACATTCAAAACTCTATATTCACAGGTCTTATACTCCACATTCACAACTTGAGAACTTCACATTCACACATTACAGGGCTACAAGTTGCTAGAACTTCTTAACTCTATTACAGATTCACACATGCATAACTCTACATTCACCATTTCTATACTCTATATTCACAATTTGAAACCTCCACATTCACACATTTCTGAGCAACTCTACATTCACACAATCATAAATCTACATTCACGATTTCTATACTCTACATTCACACTTTGAAACTTCTACATTCACACAATTTTGGAAAACTTTATCAGCAATATGTTTACTAATTAAAAAAAAAAAAAAAAAAGAAGACAAAAACGACGTAATGTTGGACCTGGGTCCACTTTGCAGCCAACATGTGATACTCCACTCCATAAGAAATAAAAAAATGTTTCTCTCAAAAAAAAAAGAAATAAAAAAATGTAAGTATAGAATAAGAGTGTATGTAAAATTAAGCGTATTGAAACATCATAAAATAATGTAATAATTTTATATAAGAATGAAAGGGGAAATTAAAAAAGGCATTAATTTAGTTTGTTAAAATAATGACATGACAGTGGCTGCTCCCACTTGCAGATTAAAAAATTCTTCCACTTGCTAATCCGCCAAATCATCATCATTTAAGTGCCCAAATACGAGATGCCCTTTGACCAGTTATTAGTAGTTACGTTGTTTTGTCCAACACTCTTCTGTTGTACATGAAAAACACGAAAGCCCGCCCAGTTTAAAGAGACAAATTTTAATGTGGACTATGTAGAAGCATGGATTATGAGGTAAAACTATGTTATATTATTTTAATTACTTTTTAATTTTATTTGATAATATATATTTTTTAGTTTCATTTTTTACACATACTAATTTCATTATAATAACATTGAAGTATTATTTTAATTACATTTCACGTAATTCATACTAGTTTTATTATAATAATGCTAAAGTATTATTTTAATTGCACTTCAAGTTCATTTGACAATATATGTATTGTATGAGTTATGTGTTTTAGTTTCATTTTTTTCACACACTAATTTCATTATAACACTGAAGTATCATTTAATTTAGACGTCAGGTTCATTTGAAAATATACGTTATTGCATGAGATATGTTTTATAATTTATTTTCAACATACGCTAGTTTCATTATTGTAACATTAAAATATCATAACGACAACGGCAAAAAATAGTATCATATTGAACTATAATTCACATAGGGTTATGTGGAACATGATCCATGACATAAAAAGTGGTTCAAAGACGTAATAAACTTGAACTCTGCTAACTGGGTGAGTCGTGCTGTTTTACTTGTGTTTTGATTTTGATGTGTGACCCATTCTGAATTTTTATAACATAAGAATAGTAATGATTTGTTAATGTACTTTTCTGTCATCCAATCCAATAAAATATAGATTAGGTAACTTATTCGTAATTATATTGCATGTTGGATTGTCCCACTTTTGGTTTTTCTGCTACAGTTATTTTCGTTTTTAAATTCTTCAATTCTCGACTTTAAAATTAATCATTTTTAATTCTCGATTATTATTGTGTTTGTCTCCCTTTGAGATCTTTTGTACAATAATTTTCTATTATATTCATTGTATAATTTAAGAAGAAAAAAATCATTTTTTCTAAAATAAAAAATGAGAATGTGACAATATTACTCCTACAATATATTTGGTCTTCAACTGAAAAACACATACTGAGCACAATTTATTGCAGCCGTACGGCAATTAAGGTATGTTTACTACAATGCAACAATATTCATTTTTGGTACCATACAGAAATAAAATAAAATAAAATATAATAATAATAATAATAATAAACTTGAGAAGATCTTAGAGTTTCTATTTAAGTGAAATTTTATTTTATATATTGTACTAATATTTGTATTTATATGAATAATTCAATTAAATTTTGATAGTGCCGATTCATTTATATACTTTTATTTGTACTCAGATTTTTTTGCTCTATCATTTTGATTTCGTCAAAGGTAGAGTCGCCTGTCACCGGGTTTAGTAGTTTGAAATGTTATCGATAATCGGCTGTAAGTTTTAATGTATGAAAATAACATGTACGAAAAAAAAAATGTATCAAGTAACTAATTAGTTGTAGGTTTTAATGTACTAAAATAACATATACCAAAAAAGAAATGTATCAATCTATGGGCGGTAGGTCACGGAACAGTGTAACCCAACAGTCAACACGAACTAAACTCGTCGCCTCTCAACATAACCCAAAAGCCATAACTCAGTAACTCACTCGCCCACTCTCTATAAATCTCTCTCTTGGACTTCCCACATCTTGCGCCTCACTCTGCCCTCGGAAGTTCGGTCTTAAGATTCCCAAAGAAAATCCAACTTTTAGGTAAGATTTTACTTTTTTTCTTTACTTTTCTGCACCGATGCTATTTTCAAGTGGTTTATTTGATTTATGAATCTGTCCTGCATCTTGCGGTGCTGTTTTTCTTCTTCCTTTGGGTCCGTAGTCATTTCTGGGTTTGGTTTCTTGGAACTTTGTTGTTTTGCGGGTTGATCCGTCTGTAATTTTAGGCGGAATTTGTGATTTGTGATTAAAGGTTGGATTTTGGGGACAACCATGATTTTGTTATTCAATATTCACTCTTCTGGTTGGATACTCTCGAGATCCATTTGAATTGTGTGGATTTGTTGCAGTTGTGCTCAAAAGATGCATCTTTTTATCTGCTATCATGTAGATGTAAACTGGCCTTTGGATTATTGAATTGTTTTGAATTAAGAAGTATGTTGCTTGGGAAATTTATTCTAAAATAGAACTTGTTGCTATTTGGTTTCTACTTGAATTGGTGTATATAGATTTGTCTTGTGGTAGCCATATGCCTAATGGCTCTTTCTGGTATGGGTCTTGTACTTACCTAAATGTTACTGATTTTATCTCTCTAAAGGATTTGAGTCTAATGTTACCAGTAATGGCTCTTTCTGATAAGGGTGGAATGGTTTAGTATAGACTAGAGATTGAGTAAAGCATACCCCTAGTGATACCATTTGAGCTTAAGCTAGTGATGGTAAGGAAATAGAAAGTAGTTGGAGGCTTGAAATGGTCCATCTACTTCTGTCTTTGCTTAAATGTCCATCTAGTGGGCTGAGGTTTGGAACTTTACTTGAATGTTTAATATGAAATCTTAATGGTTTTAAGCATCACGAATTCATGATGCATCAGCACTGTTAATCTGTGGATGAATATTTGAAAGGGTTTTTAGCCTGTTTATGAGCTTCGAATGAATTCCAAAGTGGTAGTGGGCAGCTAGCAGTAGCCTGTTTAAGTATTTGGAGTGCAGAACAAGGAGAATGGCAGTGCTGGTGTTAAAGTCTGCTGCTAAATAGAGTAGTGGAATATGTATGGCTGATCTCAGATATGTGTGTGTTTTACACAAACAACAAATTTTAATGCAAGGTCTGTTGAGGAAGCTTTTCTTATGCTCCTCGTAATCTTTAGATTGTAGAATGGAAAGCGTAAATCTTCATTATTTTTGGTCAATTGAGCGTTATTTTTGGGAAAATTGTAATTTATGCTGCTCAAGTATAGGCCAATTATGAATGTCATTTTTTCAATTCCGAGTGATATAAATGTTGCTCCTGAATTGTCAAAATGTGGTCATATATTACGCCCCTCGGGAGGCTAGGAGGGGCAATAATATATGGCCACATTTTGACAATTTAGGGGCAACATTTATACCACTTAGAATTGAGGGGTGTCATTTATAATTGGCCTATATTTGAGGGGCATAAATTACAATTTTTCTAGCTATCTCCATCCAAGTGAAAGAATGCTTCGTGATATTCCCCCATAAGTCACTAAGCAAATATTAGAATGCTTCGTGATATTCCCCCAAGTCACTAAGCAAAGATTATTATAAACCACGGCATTATGTTCAGCTCTTTCTATTTTACTTGGACCAAAGTATTCGTTCTGATTGTTATCTGTGTTTGATTGGCATATACACATTTTCAGGTGAACCATGGCGACTGTAAGACTTCCATCTACCTGCATGTTCAGAAGTGCCCCTCTTACTCAACCAAAGAGTGCATTTGTGAAGAGCCCATCATCCATTACTTCTGTAAAGAGGGTCTCTAAATCATTTGGCCTGAAAGCTGACCGTTACCGAGTGACTGCATCAGCGGTGCAGGTATATAAGGTTAAACTGATTTGTCCAGATGGTGAGCACGAGTTTGATGCACCTGCGGATACTTACATCCTGGATTCAGCTGAGTGCGCGGGAGTTGAACTGCCATACTCTTGCAGGGCCGGGGCATGCTCTACCTGCGCGGGGAAGATCGAGACGGGCTCTGTGGATCAATCTGATGGGTCTTTTCTTGATGACGGCCAAGTGGGAGAGGGATATGTCTTGACTTGTGTTTCTTACCCAACTTCAGATTGCGTGATTCACACCCACAAGGAGAGTGATCTTTACTAGGTAATTTACTTAGGTTGTTCCTACGTTATGCTGAACTCCAAAAACTCTCAAGAATTAGGGTCTTGATTCTAAGTGTCCACTCCAACATTGTTGTTTCCGTTAATGTAATGCTATCCTTTGCAAGTTCCTGCTTTCCATTCAACTACTTTTGCCTATAGCATTGTTTTGTTTATTGTTGCCCCTAGTACAGAATCAGTCATCTGCGTCCGAGAGTTTTGGACTATCTGCGTCCGGAGTTTCCCGTATTGAGACTTTCCATCCCAAAAAATTAAATATACACACACAAATTGGATCTTTCTTTAAGTTGGGCATAAGTCAGCCAATTCTTTAAATGGGCCATGGGTCTAATATTTTGTTTGGGTTTTTGTAACAAAATCATAAGAGGAACAAATATACTCTATTAACTCATCAAGCTTAGGTTATAGGCTATGTACAACTTATTATTGTTATAAGCTACATTAAACAACCAAAGGCATTATAATTTTTTTGGTTTGACGAGAAGTTTACTCAAGACACAGGGACTAATCATGTTTATACGGGTTACAAGACTTCAAGAGTGGTAAGACACCATATGGTTCATATTGCAGTGTGGACCACCGATAAATATTCATTTTTAATATATTGGAGATTGGAGATTTATTATTAATGTACTGAATATTCATTTTTAGATAGTGTGTCAAATAATGAATTTTTAATACACTAATAATAGTGAACTTTCAAAAAATAACATTTAATATACTTAAAATGAATTTTATGTCAATGGTACACCTTACAGGGTGCACCACAGTCCACAAGACAATGAAATTGGCGGCATCTCATCCAACCTTTGGGTAAAGACATTATAGTTTCACAATCATAAATTTATGATTTGATGTAAGTGATTACAATCAAATTTAGTTCTCATATTGAAAAATTCAAAAAAGAAAAGAAAAGACAGCTACACTAGAGTTAGAAAGTCATAAATACAATAGTGATGAAATAAGAAAATATGTTGCATTTTGAAGAGGCCTTTTTGGTGTTATAAGAGAAGCAAGAAGGGGACAATGAAGGCTCAAAAAGGACTTGATTTGGTGGAGCTGAGAAAGTGCATGGGGTTAGTGTAACTGTGTAAGAACTTTTGCACAAAGAGACAGGGGAAGATGATGAAGGAATATATATAGAAATTGAGGAATAAGAATAAAGCTACTTCTATCCTTGTCTCCTTGAATGGCCTACCTCAACAAAAAAAGTTTGAGATATGGAAAGATAGGCTGAAATGTGTTGGATATGTAATCTCAGCTCATTAGTCGATCAAGAATTTTTTGGAAAGCAACTTTTTGGGAGAGATCCAGCTCCATCCACCTTATTTTATGGTAAAAAGACTGGGGAAAAAGGCATTAACTTTTTCTTTTCTGTTTGGTTTTGGTTATTGTGTGGTCTTTATGGTTTGTTATAGGTCCAATTCAAAAAATAAAAAAATAAAAAAAATATGCGATATATTATGTGATTAATATTTAAATTTTGTCATATTAGGATGTAGTTGAGTGGTAAGGAACTAATCAATCCTTAACCAAAGATCAAGAGTTTGATCTTTTCCCCAAAAATATGATGAACGTATTCTTCGCAACAATTTATATTATAGTATGATGCAAGCCTACTAGGGTAAAGTACTACCTAAAGATTCTAGCCTCAACATAAAAATGTGAAACTAATAATAAGAGAAAATTTCAACTTTGCTTGTGGCACAAATAACGGATCAAATTAACCAAAAAGATGAATTCACAATCATCTCACGTTGACATGATAGAGAATAAATGGAATTAATCATGACGCCATCTTCAATGGAAAATCAATGGCCTATTTTCTTCTTGGAACTTTAAACCTTTTACACGTGAATTTTTTTGCCTGTTTGTAGGGTGGTAAGCATTTTCATGTGTTAATATTCATCTTCCATCTGATCCAAACATCTCATCAATGTACACGGAATCTAGACCTATCTTTGCATTGGGCCATTTAAATTACATGAAATTCTTATAGTTGTATAGAATAAGTAAAAATGTAAAATAAAATAATGGGATTCAATTTTATTATAAAATAATTATAATCAGCAAAGAAATAAATTTAAGTAGTTGTGTACTTGTGTATTACATAAACTCTCCATAAAATTTGTTTGTTACCTTTCAAGGGGGATATGAATGTTATAGCGCCACTCTCCCAAGATAAAATGGAATAGAACACTATATTTGAGCACTCAAATATAATGCTTTCAGTAAAGTTAACCAAAGTGAGCACTTCGTAAATTTGATGTCGAAGTGTTGATAGAATTTTTCCATTGGTTGACGGTATATGTTGGCCTGCCGATTGACTATCCATTGGTAAAAAACCAACATGTGCGTCAGTGGTTGAAACTTAAGTGTATCGGTCTAAAGCTTTAGGTGTGTACGTGATTTTCCATCTTAAAGTGTGTGGTTTGTGTGCTTAACATGCGTAGTTGTTGAAACTTAAGGTGCGTGATTTTCCTTCTTAAGGTGAGTTGTTTTCCTTCTTAAAGTGTGTCGGTCTAAAGTTTTAGGTGTATTTCTTCTAAAAGTGCATTGTTTTCCTTCTTAAGGTGCACCATTTTTACAATTTTTTTCACTCAACAGTGCATGTGTTTTTTCAGTAGTTCGAAATGATCCGATCTAGGTTTTGTTGTTTTTCAATTATCTAATTCAAAAGAAAAGTAATATGATATCTTTGGAATAAACATGAAGGAGATGGATGCAGGACACGCGTTTTAAAAAAAGAATTGATTTAAGCTATTGATCTAGATTTGATCAACAGTTCAGATCTAACTCTACTCTCACCTGAAAACATCTCCGCACCATAACTCATCCATAGTAAGATACAAAAATTCTCAACCAAACTTATTTATGTACACAATTACTTCCAAAAATAATC
>CM008342.1:39371316-39385396 GCA_002525835.2 Ipomoea batatas | reverse complement strand
AAATTTCTCATTCATAGTTGTTACAAGGAAAAAAATCATCTATTTAAATTTAAATACATAATATTATTAGTAAAATTTGTCCTTATAGCAACCTCTAATGAATATTTTATTGTTATTTTTTATTTTTACATTTTTCAACAAGTGATTGAGCGAGATTTAGCTAATAAGATCAAATATGACAACAAAAAAATATTTATAACTTTATGCACTAAATGTGATAAAATTAATACGAAATATTTGATATCTAAATGTAAAAGTTGAATAATAGTCAAGAGGCCAAAACTGCATTAAGTTTGTGTGTACTATTTTCTATTTTTTTAGTGGGGTCAAAATATTTTAATAAATTTAAAATGATTCTTTCACGTTTTGATAGAAACGTGTCACTAACGTGTAGCCGTGTTGGGTATTTTATTATTTCACAAAAAAAAAAAAAAACTTAAATAAAAGATAATTGGTCACACTTCTATGAGATTGTCTCACGAATCCTTATCTGTAAGACGAATTGGGTCGAGTTGGATCAACATTCAAATATCATATTTATATGCTTAAATGTAAAATGTTTGTTACTTGGAAAATGTAATACTTTAATTTTGAGAATAAAAATGTAATAACAATATGACATTTTGATGTGAAAGTATTATATTTACATCAAAAGTATTACATTTTTTTCCTAATAAGTAATGTTGGCAAGTGTTTGTTACTTATAAGGTAAAACATAATACTTTTGAGGAAAAATGTAATATTTTTAAATCAAAATATAAAAGTATTATATTTTATCATATAAGTAATAAATATTTTATTCATAATTAATATTACATTTGTGCTTATAAGTATTACATTTTCATCTTCACCTGACCCGATTTAACTCATTCCATCTCCACAATGAATCAATGAGACGGTTTCACAAAAGTTATTGTCAAAAATAATAGCGTGAGTTATCATGATTTACATCCTCTCAAATGCTTTGTCGGGTCGAGGCGTGGAGAGCCCTCAAGGTTGGGGATTCAACCTTTTGAGAACAATATATACTGCAAGTTCATAAAAAGATACCAAGAATGATACTATATTGATATTTTTATCTCAAAATATCATGTGAACACAGAGACTAGACTTTTAATTTGCTTACTGCGCACAAGGAGCCCCTCACTTTAATTAAGAGGTTGCTCTTACATTACCGCTAGTGAGACTCAATCCAAGGTCATTGTTTCCAAACTTCACCACTGTGACTTATTGAGTTGTACATACAGGCACTTGTAGCATATATAATGATATGACTGGACTACGTTAGTCATGCACGTCAAAGCTAACACTCTTGAAATTCTTGGCAATTGCAGTATTAATTTCTCGGGGTTGGTTAAATTTCCACCAAGATTAGGGGAAGATTATTGTCGTTATTACAAGACCACAAAGCAACAACGTTGTTTTACTTTGTGTCAATGTCGTCAAGACTTGGTCCTTTTTGCGTTCACATTTGACACTTCACATCGTTACTGAACACAAGTCCCACCGTTGCCGTTGCCTTTCCTTTTCCGTATTTACGCGGAGCGGTGCGACCCAATTTTCAAGTCCCGAATACGGAGAATCTATCATGGTTCTCCCGATTACGATTCAATGGCGACAATCATATGATTCATTTTGGTGTCTCCTAAATATCCATCAGACCACTTCAATATTGTTCATTTCCATCAACATACTGTCCACCTTTCTTTATCTAAGCTTTTAAATCATGTCATTTACAACACACCTTCCCCGTACTCTATTAATAACAATCTACGAATGAGTCAATATTTTAATTCCACCCTAACCCTCCGATTAATGTTTCCGAGGGTTAATAAGATCGGAATTCAAATCACGCTCAAAGCAAAGCCCTTAGGTTCGACAAAGTCGTCAGAATTTCCTTCTCACATATAGTAATTCTAGAATCTGAAAACTTTTCAACATTAATGGAGTATAAACAAAAATGATCAAAATCATTAATTTGCTAATAACTGAAGTACCAAAAGTAGAAACAACAATCATTTTTTTTTCAAATATTTATATACAATGATTCTTTCTTTTTTTCCTCTTCTTCACGCGAGAAATAGTTTTCGAAACAATTACGACAAAAATGTCGAATTAAATAATAGATGGTGATATGGAAAAGCCATTTTGTCCCTTGTACAGAAGGCATAAACTCCATAAAGTAGACTTAATCATATATTGTCATCCACAAAGAATCATTCTTTACGCGGCAAATTAAAGTTTGATAAGTTTAATTTGGGTAATGATGAGTTGTAACTCACTACCTGATTAATACACATTTAATTTAATTGATTAATTAAAACCTCAAATCATATATAAGCAGTCATTTTCCATTCATGCGTGTGGACATGGACACCGGCCATGGCCATTACACCTTCATTTTTCCAAGCACGCACTTTGGAAAATTTTGCCCATTTCGTTTTCCTTAAAGACCCAATGCCCCAGTTTTGCTCTGATCGCCGATAATGTCCCCAAGACCGGTTCTACCGTCTTAATATTGTTCGCTATTATGACATAAATGAGAAAATTGTGCCAATAAGTCAAGTCGCTTGTGAAATGTAGTGATCAAAGTTTAATTCAAGTCCAATCAAATTCATAATCAAATCAGATTGTTAAGTAATCAAGCCAAATTTAAGGTTAAAACGTTTTGGCTCATGACTGGTCAAACTATCTGCGAATTGTGTCAAACGTAGACTTAATTACTATTTTAAAAAATATTATAAGTTACTATTGATTTAGAATATATTATTAAAATGTCTGTGTAATTAATTAGAATTGGAAGGGAGTGGGTTCGAGCCTCAGTGGAGGCATCTGTTGACTCTTTGTGCTTCAGTAGGTTGAGAAAGTAGCTATGAACAGATACTACATTGTAACCGAGTCAGTAGAACTCAAAAAAAAAAAAAATTAGAATTGGGTCCTAACGTAGTGGTCCAAGCTTAAGCACCCGGCCATGACAGTAAACTGGCGAATGGAGACTTGGTAGCATGTGTTTTGACGTTTGAAGGGTCAAGAAGAGGTCGACAGCCACAGTCTCTTATTGTATCCACGCACTAAGATTGCTATCCATAAGAAATACTTGCAAAAACATATATGTTTTTCACATTATGTGATCATACCACGTTGTTGTCTACTTGAAGAATATTTAATTTTCTTGTGTAACCATATTGACGAATTGGCACACAAATATTACACATTTAAATCAACCTATATGAATATTTGAATTACTATTGATAGGCTTCAAGAAGAATTGATTTTCAAAATATTGTAGGCTTTCATATTATCATGAAACCCAACTTTGAAAATGAGGATATATTATTAGTCAAATGATATGTTAGTTATGGAAAATTATTATATAATATAATATATGTTTACTCTTTCGTATAACATGTTAGATCTAAATATAGTCTAATCATATAGAGTAGAATCTAGGAGAAGTCAAACCTCGTAGTAGCGGAAGCGGAATCAGTGTAGATCTCCATCAATAGTTGATATCTTGTTGTGTTGCCTCTTGAACGGTAGATCTGCAGAGTGTTAGCTGTTCTCAAAATTCTAAATGGTGTATTGATACTTTCTAAGTAGTATGAGTACCATAACTCAGGCATAATGGTGGAATAAAGACTAAGCCTAAATGTCCAATCCAACCAATTACTTAATCGGCTTAGTTCACTTGCACCATATAAATATATTTATATGGGAAAAGTCTTACATCACAGTTTAACAATAAATAAATAAATTGGGGGTCACACTTGTGTGAGACCGTCTCACAGATCCTTATTCGTGAGACGGGTCGGGTCGGGTCAAAGCACCATGCAAATGTCATACTTATATGTGCAAATATAACACTAATCAAGAATACAATTTTTGTTACTTATAAGAGAAAAAGTAATACATTTTTCATAATAAGTAATATTGACAAGTGCCCCTTACTTATAAGGGCAAATATAATACTTTTGAGGAAAAATATAATACTTTTAAATCACAATGTAAAAGTATTGTATTTTCCCTTAAAAGTATTACATTTACCCTTATAAGTAACGAAATTTTTATTTCTAATTAGTATTACATTTGAGCATATAAGTATGACATTTGTGCATATAAGTGTTACATTTGCATCTTGACCCGACCCGACTCGACTCGTATCATGGTGAGACGGTCTCACACAAGTTTTTGCCATAAATTGGTGGACTCCACCACAATAAATTATAAATAAATAAATACATACATACACAGAACGCACGCATGCGCATGCGCACGCGCACGCGCGCGCGCGCACATACACACACATATATATATATGGGTTTCTGTGCGGTTGACCTTCTTTGGTGCGGTTGTGCAGTTGCTTTACGTGCGTGATTTTTCTTCAAGGTACGTAGTTTTCTTTCAATGGTAAAACTTATGGTGAATAATTTAATGAACCTAAAGCTTAAGGTGCACATACACTTTAGTATTAAATATAATTATAATAACATTTAATATATATTAACTGAAGTTTCGGTGTAAGTTAATTTTGTCCGATAAAGATAATAGTACAATATTTGTTATGTACAACTCAATAAGTATAAAAATACATACATAATTAAGTATAGAAATACATACATAAATCATGGGTAATAACATTACTTTACTCTTATAAGTTTTTTATTTAGATTTTAGATATTTATATTATTATTATTGTATAATAATAACAACAACAACGGAACCATTTTTATAAATTTGATATTTATAGTTTAGAAAATAACTAACAAATCATTACTAATTAAAATCTAAATGAAATCAATATTTATTTATTATATTACTCTAATTAATAGACCTAGCAATTCGTGTATACGTGTTTGTTTATGGGTCGACACAATAACGACATGAACCAATAAGACTAAACACGGAGACGAAACATTAAGATTAACGAGTTAAAATTCTTACCACTAACATAATTTGTTGATGAATTTACACAATAAATATGTTTTGTTAAACGAATTCTTTATAAGTTTAACAGTTGACCACAATAAACATAAGGGATACTAACTCCTAATGCAGAACCCAATATATTTTAATACTTCAATTTCTTTTCAAGTTCTAAACTTTAGAGTTATTACTTTACTAATTTAAAATAATTAATATTTAAGAAAAATAACTTTATAGTATATTTGTGTTTATGTTTTAAAAAATAAATCAAATAGAAAAATATAATTTTATATAACCACTAAAAATTTTAAAAAGTAAAAAAAAAAAAATTATTTTTCAAAAATCATTTGCGGTGATTTTTACCAAAACACAAAAAGGCCGTGGACTCTCAGGTGAAAGGTGAAACACCCACCACTGTACTTCCAGCCTACTCTCCCTTTACCGTCACCATTCCGAACAATTGTTTATCCATTTGGTGTCGTCAGCAGTGGTTAGATGGCGATACTGTACGCGTTGGTGGCCAGGGGGACGACGGTTCTGGCGGAGTTCAGCGCCGTGACGGGGAACACCGGCGCAGTAGCGCGCCGGATTCTGGAGAAGCTGCCGGGGGAATCCGAGTCCAGGCTCTGCTTCTCTCAAGATCGTTACATCTTTCACATCCTCAGATCCGATGGTCTCACCTTCCTCTGTATGGCTAACGACACCTTCGGCAGTATGTGCCCTAAATCCCAATTCTGAATCCATATCATCACTGTCATTTTCTTTCAAATTCATACTTGTCTTATTATTATCATGTAACTATTTTATCTTTAATGTTCTCGATTTTTCTGAAACAAAATGTTATGAACTAATTTTTAGCTCAATTCAATGTCACTCTTTTCTCTTGCCATAGTTTTTCTATGAGCTTTGAGATAGTTAGATTAGGAATTTGTGCATTCACTTAGTCTGGGATTATACTGTGAACTATTATGAATTAGTCCTTGAACTTGCGGTCAAATTTGTGGACAATCATTAGGTATAAATTTTTCAGATACCTGCTTTGCAAAGTTGGATCCCAGAGTTTACTTTTTTCATTTTTCACTTTCTCTTTCTTTCTGTGGTGGAGAAAGTGGGCAAGACTGCAGAAATCTATAAGGCTATCAATCTAGGAGTACCCACTTACACACCATCATAATTAATCAACCCATTAAATTATGCCGGCAGTTGACTTAGTTTCAGAACTTAGAAACTACTCTGGTTTGTGGTTATGGTATTTGCTCTAGTGTTGGGAGAGAATTCCAATCTAGTAACCAAACAGTTTAAGAGATGTTCATTACTTGACCTTGACTGCAATGAATGATTGGTTGAAGGGAGGTTGTTGAGGTCATGTTGCTTGCTGTGTATGCAAAGAGTAATTTTCTCTTAGCTACCTATACGTGTACCCTATTAACATTTAACCATCTAAACTTTTACTCATAACAAAAAGCAGCCCTTATAGGTAGCCGGACCAAATTTCTGGTCAATTATATATGATGTGCATATCACATTATTTTGTTTAAGAGCAATTGTGTCATTTTATACTGTGTGATATACACAACCAGAAAGAGAGCCAATTGAAACTGAAAAACATATCATTGTTCCACCAGTTACTCTCTTCAAATGATATATATTTACTTGGATATTCATGGTGTATCAGTGTATGTATAAATACTTTGAATAAATGTCTCCAAATTTGAGCTGATCTTTGTCTTCTTCTTCTTCTTCTTCTTTTTTTCCTTGACCAAAAAAAAAAAAAAAAACTGTTCCTTTGTGAGTTTGTGCATAGTTGATTTGTGCAAAAGATGCAAAGTTTGCCTACACTAGAGAAAGAGCAATGTCTAAAATTGAGACAAACAAAACCAAAGGCTACCTGAGAACTCTTTCACTTTCCTTGCTCTGAGGCCGAATGACAATCTTTCAGATTCAAAAAGCAATTTAGTTACTGAGACATTTGAATCAACATCAAGACTTGACTTTTTCTTGCCCCTTTGTTTTTGAAAGTTTTATTGATGAAAAAAATTCAAACTTTTGCATCTTGTGACAATTATAGCCATATCTTTTAACTTTGGTAATTTAGTACTAGAATTTTAAATGTTGGAGCAATTTTAGCCAATCTTTTAACTCCTTCACACACACACACAAAATCCAACCCAATATTAATGTTCAAATACAAAGAAAATTTTTGATGTGCAATACTTGGAATTTTTGCACAAACTTGTTTGTTCTGAATGTCTAGTGCGGTAGTGCCTAAGCTAAAGTACAACACACTCTAGATTGTATTTCATTAATTGCTAACAAGGCTTTTGTTTGACTTTACTTAGGGAGGATACCATTCTCATATTTGGAGGATGTTCAAATGAGATTTATGAAGAACTATGGTAGGATTGCTTCACATGCACCTGCTTATGCAATGAATGATGAATTCTCAAGGGTTTTACATCAACAAATGGAGTTCTTTTCTAGGAATCCTAGTGCTGACACACTAAATCATGTTCGAGGTGAAGTGGGTGAGGCAAGTGTTTCTTCTACTGTTATTAAAAAGAGAGAACTATGGAGTACATATTTTATTTCAGTTTGAGCAGAATAAATCAGTGAATTAGTGTTATAACTTGATCTTGAGGTAATATTATTCAATCATAAGGGAGAAAATATATTTGATATTTTATAATTATAATTCAAGTCTATCTAGTAAAATTGTTGGAATGCAACTGATGTATTTGCCAATACATGCTTTACAAATGAAGATTTAGTATTTTAACTTGATTTGCTTTCTGCCTTCTGCTCCAGACTTGATCTGTCTCTATTTTGTATTTCTATAGATGTGACTTTTCTAAAATGTTTCTTTGTCTTATCTGTGAAATTTAAATCCAGATACGCACCATCATGGTGGATAATATTGAGAAAATACTTGAGAGAGGTGACCGAATTGAGCTTCTGGTTGACAAAACAGCCACGATGCAAGATAATTCATTTCACTTCAGGAAGCAGTCAAAGCGCCTTAGACGAGCTTTATGGATGAAAAATGCAAAGCTCTTGTAAGTCTTTCTTGACCTGAAACGGTCATTAGTCAATAGAAAAAAAAAGGAGAAACTCCAATTTCCCATTTATTAAGGGCCCATTTACTCACAGGAGAAATTTGGAAAATTAAAAATGGAAAACAAGAGACTTTTCTTTAGGAAGCTATCTATAGACCTGCAAATTAAATGACTCTTCATTCTAAGAATTTCCCTACGAGACTCACTAATATCAGCCATTGATCTAGCCCCAATTGGAGGACCCCAAATAACTCTTGCATTTCAAACTTTAGTACAGAGCATGAAACAGTAATAATTAACCCATCCATTTGCCTACTTAATCCATCGAGGAGTGCAGAGTTTTTACTCCTGTTTGCTGTTTGATGTTTGCTGATGGGCACTAACTTATATTTTGTATATGTTCCACAGGGCTTTATTGACAGGCTTGATTGTCCTCCTCCTCTACTGTATAATTGCTGCTTTCTGTGGGGGTATCACCCTAAGTTCCTGCAGATCATGACTTCTTGGGGCAAGCCAGTGGCTCTTTGGCTATCGACCTAACGAAAGTTAAGAAGATGGTGTTTGCCTATCAGTGTAAGATGTTCAAGACTAATTGAGCAGTAGTTGGGGATAAAGCAAGATATGATTTGCATTTTCTTAGTTGGTACACACATCTTTTGTAAATGTGTCTTCACCTTCCTCTATTTTTCTGAAAACTGCTGTTTTGATTTTTTTTTTCTGTCTTTTTAGTATGATACAATGATACATATATCATGTATCTCCACAGATGTATAAACCATAAAGAATTCCATTTTTTTGTGTGTGTCATGGGATACAAGTTTGAAACTTGTATAATTGGAAAGTAGGCAATAAAGAATGGGCGGATCTAGGGGGCAATGGGGGCAGTTGCCCCCTCACCCCTCCCAGCCCTATATATATGTATGTATATAAATACATATATAGCATAAGTGTATATATAAAAGTGTAAGGAAATTATATATTTATGTATATAAATACATATGTAGCATAGGTGTGTATATAAAAATGCAAGGAAAAATTGTAATTTATGCCCCTCTATAATATGTTAATTATTAATGTCACTTTTAAATTATTAGTGGTGTAAATATTACTCTCTAATTTTTAAAAATGGTACGTATATTACCCCTCTTGTGGTGTAAATATTGCCCTACAAGAGGGGCAATATATATACCATTTTTAAACTACTAATATATCAGGAATGACATTGATAATTGACATATTATGGAGAGATGTAAATTACCATTTTCTCAAAATGTAATGTATATGCATGTTGCTAAATATTTAGGTAGCAGCAAACTTAGGCTATCATTATCCCTGCAAATCTCTCTCACTCTCAAAAATGAGTCTCACTTTCACATCACCCAATTTGCAATTCATCTACTATTTACACTACATCCCTACAATATCACGTCATTTTAAAATATTAATAAATAAATAGAGTAGAAAACAAAACAAAACAAAACAAAAAAGTAGATAAACAATTTTTTTTAAAAGTACATAAGTTTTTATGACATTTCAAAGTGCTTTAAAATTGTCGTAAGAAGTATATTTTTTGACTCCGTCATTAATTATTATGTACTTTGTAATTCATTATAAACATTGTATTATAATTCATAATATATTTTTTATTTGAATCATATTATTGGTGTTTGATATTTTGTCATCAATATTTGTGAATTCATTTTGAATTTCACCCCACGAAAAAAAAATAAAAATTGAGATAGATGTAAGGTAGTGCATTTCTGGGAGAAATTAGGGAGACGTTGCCAAGTGTTTTGGGAAGAAGCCCTCTATGGCTCGATGGGATGGTGCACCACTTCTGGTAGGCCCATATTTCCCAATTTCCTTTGCCGACCAAACACTCCCATCTTAAGCATCGCATCCGACACGTTGCTTACTCATCCCAGGAATGGGAAATCTGGTAGGCCAAAACACATGGATGTCGACTCATAAAAGTATCATTGGATTGAATGGATTTATTTATTTAGTAAACAATAAAACAAAGATGAAAACAGACGAATATTCTGTTCATCTGTTGTAGTTCCTGCCTATGCAAACGTTTTCTGTTTGCCAAGACTTGTTTTATTTTATGGTATAAGCCAAGACTGCGACAAAAAGCATCAATCTTTTGGCTTCATCCTTTGATTCCTCCTCACATTCCCATTTTAAACACCCAAATCCTAAATCTTTAATCTTCTATGCTTCTCCTCCATCTTTGAATCTATGATGGCGACTCTGCTTAGCCCTTCAATCCCTTCTTCTCTGATTCCCAAATCTCTCTGCTCCCCAAAATCTCCCTTTCTCAGTCCACCCACCCAGAGAAAGCCTTGTAGTCAAGCAGTGAAAAGCATTGGTAAATTTGGTAGCTTTCTTGACTTGGAACCCACATCAAAGCCAGAGTCTTTGGGTCTTGATCTTTCCTGGCATGATCCCGGTTCAGCCCGGCCGCAATTCGACGTGATCGTCGTCGGGGCCGGCCCGGCCGGTCTCCGGCTAGCCGAGCAAGTTTCCCGGTATGGGATCAAGGTATGTTGTGTTGATCCTTCACCTCTTTCCATGTGGCCTAATAACTATGGGGTTTGGGTTGATGAGTTTGAGAGCTTAGGGTTAGAGGATTGTCTTGATAAAACATGGCCCATGGCTAGTGTTTACATCAATGATCACAATACTAAGTACTTGGATAGGGCATATGGGAGAGTGAGTAGGAAAAGGTTGAAGTTAAGGTTGTTGAATGAGTGTATGAATAACAATGTTAAGTTCTATAAAGCTAAGGTTTGGAAGGTGGAGCATCAAGAATTTGAGTCTTGTGTTACATGTGATGATGGTAGGAAGTTAAAAGCGAGTTTGGTAGTTGATGCGAGTGGGTTTGCTAGTAGCTTCATAGAGTATGATAAGCCAAGAAACCATGGGTATCAAATTGCTCATGGGATTTTGGCTGAGGTGGATGCTCATCCATTTGATTTAGACAAGATGGTGTTGATGGATTGGAGGGATTCGCATTTGGGGAACGAACCCTATTTGCGCGAGAGCAATTCAAGGATTCCCACGTTTTTGTATGCAATGCCGTTTGGCTCGAATTTGGTGTTCTTGGAGGAAACCTCGCTTGTTAGCCGCCCATTCTTGTCATACATGGAAGTGAAGAAAAGAATGGTGGCGAGGTTAAGGCATTTAGGGATTAAGGTGAGGAGTGTTATAGAGGATGAGAAGTGCTTGATCCCCATGGGAGGTCCTCTACCGCGAATTCCTCAGAATGTTTTGGCAATTGGGGGGAACTCGGGGATCGTTCACCCTTCCACGGGGTACATGGTTGCGAGGACTATGGCAATAGCACCAATAGTAGCCGAGGTCATAGCTGAGTGCCTTGGCTCAACCAGAATGATCCGAGGGACACAACTTTATCAACGGGTTTGGAATGGATTGTGGCCCATGGAGAGGAAATGTGTGAGGGAGTTTTACTCTTTCGGAATGGAGACATTGCTGAAGCTCGATTTGAATGGGACTAGGCGGTTCTTTGACGCTTTCTTTGATCTCAATCCTCACTACTGGCACGGCTTCCTCTCCTCAAGATTGTCGCTTAGAGAGCTTATTATGTTGAGCTTGTCCCTCTTTGGGCATGCCTCTAATCTGTCTAAGTTAGATATTGTCACCAAATGCCCTGCTCCCTTGGTTAGAATGGTGGGCAATTTGGCACTTGAAACCATTTAAATAATTGCTTTATCTCAACTTAATGTAATACTTCTCTGTAATCAGATATCAGAAAGTGACCATTAAAATGGCAATGCAAAGAAACAAAAAGAAAAAAGAAAAAAATAGTAAAATGGCAATTCTTGGATTCACTTGAAAACAAGCTTAATTTCATTCCTTTATTAAGAATTTGGAACTTGTTTGTTGAAGTTTAGAACCTAAAACACTTTGACTGATTTATGATATATTGGTCTAAAAGTGGTGGAAGAGGTTTGACCTATTCCATTATCCATTCATCTACAAAGTAGTTCAATATAATTCAATTGAGCTATAATGCACACTCAAATTCATGACGTTATAAACCTATATGTTTCTTATTTTTTAATGGGGGGACTGTTGACATATATAATTGCAAGTTTTTGAGATATGAATCATTATCTTGAAAGCTTAATGGAGCAAGTAAACATGCAACAACTCTCCCTATAATCATTTCTCAAAACCAAAATAACCAAAGCATTCTCAAAACCACTCCATCATTTGTTCCCTTGTATACTAACAACAATATCAGTATATATATTCCAATTCCTTAATGGATCTTCCATAACAAACCAGCCTAGCTTCCTTCTACCTCCAAGAACACCTCTTTAGATCAATCTGATATCCCTTCTCTTACCAAAAAGCTAGCTAGCTCCCATGGATTCAGGGAAAAGCAATGGCAAAACAGCGATCCTTATGCCGGTGTCCAGCAAGGGTAAAGCCACCATCATTGCCACCACAAAAGCCGCTCCTCTCCAGCAGCAAGGGGGAGGGGGAGGGAGGAACTACCTTAGCTGCTGCAGCTACCATGGCAACTACTGATCAAAGTCTCCCTTTCTTCAACCAGTTCATCCAGTTCCAAGCAAGCTACGACGATTTCCCCACTTTCTCGTACGCCATTTTCATTTTCCAAACTTAAATTCTTCTAAACCTTGAACGTATATATAGCTGAACATGTTTTTGTGCAGGTATTTTGTGATTGCAAACGCCATAGCTAGCGGATACCTTGTTCTCTCATTGCCGTTCTCCATTATCTGCATCGTTCGACCAGTTGCAGTCGGAGCAAGACTTCTCCTCCTCATACTTGACACCGTGATGACGGGTTTCACAACAGCCGCTGCTGCTGCCGCCGCCTCCATATCGTACTTGGCGCACACCGGCAATTCCACGGCGAACTGGTTTGCCGTTTGCTCGCAGTTCACCGACTTCTGCCAGCGAGTTAGCGGGGCGGTGGTGGCGTCGCTAATTGCAGCGGTCATCTTCGTCTTCCTCGTCATTCTTTCCGGCATCTCTCTCACAAGGCAGCAGCGCCACTAAGGCACAAATGGATTTCAAGATTGATCATTTCCTTTGTTTAAACCCTAAATTATTGGCCTTTCAATTCTGGGAAATTTCTTTACTTTGTTTTCTTGTGTTCATCTCATATTCTTAATGAAAGTTAATTTTCCGTCCAGACAATGTTCATCAAAGCTGCAAGTCATGTAAATAGAAACCATGAATGATATTCATCACAACAATGGTTCTGCTTCATTTGGAGAGAGCTATTATCATAATGAACATCATTCACAATTGGGATGAACATTTATACTATGTTTTCTTGTATTCATCTCATATTCCTAATTTTCTGTCCAGACAATATTCCTCAAAACTGCTAGTTATGTAAATAGAAACCATGAATGATATTCATCACAGTAATGGTTCTGGTTCATTTGGGGAGGACTATTATCACAATGAACATCAGTCACAATTGGGATGAACATTTATTTAGCAAGGAATGTTAAAGGAATTATTAGCTTGAAGTGTGATAAACCAGCAACCAACCATATGTATATATCCAAACATAACATCACAAAAGCGCAACAGAAGAAGAAAAATGCAGCTGGGAAACTCCAATGAAGGTTATAGATCATAACAATAGCAGGTTATAGTTCTGCAACAAAGCTACAGTTTTGACAGTAAAGAGAAGCAACTGTTATCTTATCTGCCAATCTCGACGAAACTAAGATTGTTATTACTCGGTTGCCTTGCCTTTGCGCCTGCTGCTGCTACCGCTGGTTTCTACAAGGTAACAAACCATCGAATCCACATCGTCCCCGAATATGCTGTAAGCTTCAATGACTTGTGGATAGCTGAAACCCATTGACAGCATAATCTGCATGCTGTCACTGAGAACAGAATCTGGCAATCTCGACTCACGTCCTCCATCGTGCCTAGTGTCACTTCCTGATGACCCTACATTCATTTCAATGATTTTGGTAATGACAGCCTACTAAGGTCTCGTAAAATAAATGACTAAATGGAGGTGCACACTTACTAGCTCCAGAAGAAGACGGTTCAGCACCAGAGGTGGAAGATTCTCGATGGCC
>CM008342.1:39299801-39325556 GCA_002525835.2 Ipomoea batatas | reverse complement strand
AGGGCCGGTTTTTGGCTTGTGTATAGTGTCAAACAACACAGGATTAGACCTTAATTTTTTAGGGTCTAATATCAATTTTTGACTTAGATGCTTAAAAAAAAATACAATTTATAAGCTCGCATTCCTTCATGCCTCTTTCTATCTTACCTAAATTCATCAGTTTTTTTTTCTTCAAATCACGCACCAGTCATCACCATTGAAGAGGACAATATTCTTCCTTTCCTCCATTAATTTTACAACATTCCCCTAAATTTCTTTGATTACCAGAATTGCAATTCAATTTTCACTTTTCACTCGTAATTAATTGTGCATTATTATACTTTTGGTAGGACATCATTTATTTACAAAAATAGAGCCATAAAAATCCAAAATACGGCCCCACTCTCGTATATGTTTCGAAAGATCTAATCATCTCTATAATTTGTAAATTGTATTTCATTTTGAATATTACATAGGTGATATTGTTGAATATGCCCATTTGAGAGGGCGTTAGGAGCACTCTTCTACTTCACACATCAACAAAAGGTCTCTTGGTTATATTGCATTTGGTGTGGTTGGACCGATTGCCCCAAACACATCACTATGGCTGCGCACAAGTAATTTTCCACTAGACCCTTTTCAGGTTTAGTATAAATGATTGGAGGCGTTTGGATAAATTTTCTCAAAAACATCCTTGTTAACATTAGTTAAAAAAATATTTGACTACTAAATATTTTTATTCTTGTGGGGACAACTATGATCATGGTAATTGCGATGAGTAGGCACGAGTATCAACGTCTAAGCCCACGATAAATATATGAATAGCCCAAACAAGAAATTCAAGAACACCTATACTCATCATGGCAAAAATCATGCCTAGATACATACTCAAAAACTTGCTTTTTTTTCTGGAAAAAGTAAAAACGATGTGATTTATGATACCAAATTCAGACAGAATGAAAAAATCATTTTTCCGTAAAACAAGGTCCTAAAATTAGGTGAAAAGATATTACGTTACCGTAAAAAAAGAATGAAAAATTAGACTTTACAGATTTTTATGATTAATTGTCATAATATCATTTTCTATTTTGAACCGGATTATACCAAATTATAAATTTTCATAATAATTATAATTTTAGTCTTAAATTTTATTCTAAATAGAGTAATACGGAGTATGAAATATATTTTAAAATTTTATACAATATTTAAGTATATTTTAAAAATATTTATAAAATCCTCTATATTGTTTATATTTATATTTTACTCCTGTATTTGGTATCCAACATTAACCTTTTATATTTAAGGACTATATCTCGAAACAAAGAGATCATTGTCGGTCCCGTCGAGTGGGTCTCCTTGCTGCTGCGGTTTCTCGGAAACATTAAGGTCTGATCTTTACGGCTTTAATCTCTCTAATCGGAAATGACACTCGGTGCCGGAGGATCTAGCGTAGTCGGTAAATTATAACATCAATTCTTTATGTATATATATATTTTTTTCAAACGTTTTTGGAGTATATTAGGTGTTTGATTAAACTGTTCAGTCTTAATCGTATATCTATGGATCTTTCATGTGAATTGCCAATTGGGTACTTGAAACTCATTCTAGTGCCTGTCTTGCTGCCGTTATTTCTTGATTTGCTCTAGTTTTGGAACCTCAGCATAGCCTTGGGGACTTAGGGTTTTGTGTGATTCATTCTACTTTTGCCGTTATTTCTTGATATGCTCTAGTTTTGGAACCGCAGCATAGCCTTGGGGATTTAGGGTTTTGTGTGATTCATTCTACTTTACTTTGGGTTCCTTTTTTTTTTTTTTTAAATTGATTTCTGTGTTCATTGTTTGGTTCACTTCTTTACTGATCAATGGTTATGTGGTAGGAACTTGGTGGATATGTCATAATCTGATATGCATGTTTTCTTGTCTTGGTGCCGTGGGAGATTGGTGTGGTGTCTGGTACTCTGGATTACATGCCTGAATTTATTAATTGTGTGGATGAGGCCACACCCAATATTGTTTAGATGGTTTTATGTTGAAAATTTGATTTTTTTTATTATTTAATTTTTTAAAAAATACTGTATTCTTCTTGAAACAATGTATTATGATGGCTGATGAGGCAAAATGTATGGTCACTTTTGTTGTGTTAAGTACACTATGTAAAGCCTTTGTTGTGTGTGTGTGTTGAGGAGGACAGGGGGTGGGATGTGATGGTTAGATCTAATTTCATTAATTCATTTTGATGTGGATGGATATAACTAGATAAGGGAGTTTCCAGAGGATTCAGGAATACTGGTTGGGTGTTGCAAGAAATCAAATAAGCTGCATGCTTAATGGCTCCCTAAGCTACCAAAAATTTTCCATGTGTTGTACTTGTCCCTGTTGTACAAATAAATGGGATTTATTGTCATTGCCTGCTCCTCTAGTGATTCCTGAATGTTGTACTTTTCCATGTGTTTGAGTTGAGAAGTTGCATTGCTGCTAGGGGTCTGTATGTTGAGTTGGAGAGAGATATTATTTATGATGATATTTAATTCAGGAATAATTGTGTGATTAACCGGAGAGGATGGATTATATAGAGTAACATTTGGGTAGAGACTTTGGTGTATGGTGAAAAGACCAGAGAGGCTTTAAACTAAAGTTTGGAAGTTAAAATAGGTATAGAAGATGAGGGATTAAATTCCTTGCCAGAAAAGTGTAGTTGCAGAACAGATAATTGTGAAATTTACGTCCAAGAAGATTCCTTCATTTATTGATTACGTAATGAATGGTTGCCTAAAAGAGTAAAAGGATACTTATTTATATTGGTAGATTTCAATTTGTGGCTAGTTTTTGGTCTGCATTAGTTAATATGTTTACTACAATGATCATTGGTTAATCTAAATCATCTATTCAGCTCATAGGAAATATGATGTGGACCTTTTTTTCTTCAATATGACATTTTACTGCTATCTAAAATTAGTTAGCTCTGCTGCTCAATTCCTCATAGAATCTTTCTTCATCAAACAATGTAAGTCATCTATTCAATTGATAAGAGTAGGAATGTGAGCCTTTTTCTTCTTCAAATCGATATTCCGTGGCTATCTAAACTAGTTAGTTCTGCCAAACTATTTCTGGTACAATCTTCTCCATCTACACAACTGATATGACTTAGCTTGTCCATAGGGTTGTCTGATTTGGTCCTCAGAGCCTTTTACAGTTAATATGCTTGGCTGTATTAGTATCTAGATATCACAGTTGTTGATGCAAGTTGGATTTGAACCTAAACTTGCTCTGCATCGGATGCCAACCTGGATTATCAATTATGCTTCTTCTTCCTCTTCTTTTTCTTCTTTTCAGTAGCATTCAACTTTTGGTGTTTCTGTGACTATATGAGCTTATCATTGCATTTAGAACTTCTCTGAGGCATGAAACAGATGTGGCTGTGTATACTTTGCCATTTCTAATTGTTTCTCTATGTTAGGAAGAAAAGCCTTGTCTGAAGCTTGCTCTCAGGTTCTCTTGAACTATTCATGCACCATGATCTGTTGTGTATTTGCAGTTCCTAGGAATTTTAGGTTGCTTGAGGAGCTTGAACGTGGAGAGAAAGGTATTGGAGATGGGTCTGTAAGCTATGGAATGGATGATGCTGATGATCTTTACATGCGTTCTTGGACGGGGACCATAATTGGTCCACACAATGTAAGTTTGTTTATTACTTTATTTAAATCAATATTAACATTAATTTTTTAACTCTTTCAAATTTTTAGGTTTTATATGATAGGTTTCAAGAAAATATAAAAAATTCACAAAGAACTTGTGTGATACTGTCTCATGTGAAATGAATCTCAAATATGTGATGCTTTTTAGCAAAAATATAATACTTCCGTATGAGTTAGCAAGTATTGCATTTTTACCGAAAAGGATTACTTGTTCGACGATGAGTATACTTTTGTTGACTCATAAATAAGTATTACATTTTCGCTAAAAGGTGTTACACATCTCATGTGAGTCGGTCTTACATAAGACCAACCATGAGAGATTTCTTCTACTTAAACCCATTATGATTACCAAGTGTTTGATTCCAATGTTTGAACCAAATGCCCCCTAAGATATATTGTGTACTAAATAAGAAGTCGTTATCTTATATTTCAATTGGTCAAGAGAACTGTTTGTGTTAACTCTTTCTTTCCAATTCTATTCGATAAAACTTGGTACCATTCATCTCTCTAAGGAAATAAATATAATGCTTATTTCATGCTCTTTATTTGCCTTTTATGAATACTTTAGGAGCTCAGACCTTGACTTCTGGTATACTATGTTGCTAGATATTGATTATGTGTATTTCAATATTCTTTTACAGTCTGTACATGAGGGCCGTATTTATCAATTGAAGCTGTTCTGTGACAAAGATTATCCAGATAAGCCTCCGAGTGTTCGTTTCCATTCGTGCATCCACATGACCTGTGTCAACACTGAGACTGGAGTGGTAACAAAAACATTTCTTGTTCATGTGTTCTTTATTTCTCATTCACTTTGCAATTAAGATTTAATGGTCTCCGCCCGTTGTGACAGGTTGAAGCAAAGAAGTTTAGTATGCTGTCAAATTGGCAGCGGGAGTACACGATGGAAGACATCCTGACTCAGCTGCGAAAAGAAATGGTTGCATCTTGCAACCGAAAGCTCACTCAACCCCCAGAAGGTACCTTTTTCTGATACCCTAAGCTGCAAGGAGGACGGGACCTATTATCATGATCAGATAACGCTGGCTGGATATGTTGACTGTATTTCTGAAATGTCCATAAATAGTTGCAAGCAAATTTATGTCGTAATGAATGTTACACCCCGCAAACTTTACAATATCTTTCTTTCCATGTGCTTGTTCTGTGTTGTGTTGTTCTAATTCCTTTGGATATTCAGTGTTAAAGGAGATTGCCATTACAACTATGTTGTGCTTCATTTCATATTACCTTCTCATACATATTCTGCATTCTTGTATCTGTTACTTTATCTTCTTTTCTTGGACATGTTTTTTTTTTTTTTTTTGAATATAACTGACCCTATTACAGTGCAGTATTTGTTCATCTATATACTTTTGTTGGACATATATGTTCATCTATAATATCTATATACTTTTCTTGGACATGTTAAGAGTGTAAAAGTAGCAGTCAAAGTTTGACCAGGAGTCAAACATAGAACAGTGCAGTCAAACATTTTAGCTGTAGATGCCATGTTGTGTTGTGTACTAAGAAGCAACATACATTTGACCAAGCCAAGGGTAGACTTGCCATTCTTCCATGCTTACTTGTTTTGCCACGTGTTCAACTTAAGACTATAAGACGGCCATGAAAATGACCTTTTAACAACTAAATACAAATATTTCTACAAAAAAAAAAAAAAACAACTAAATACAAATATTTAAAATCTTCGGCTAATTGTAAATATAAAAAGGATTGTTGTGATAAACATGTGACACGTGGGCCCTTAGAAACCCTTGTTTATATGGTATTAACAAAGGTGGTTAAGAATGGGACCTGAATTATAAGGTTTCTACTTATAGCAGCACTTTTTAGAACATATGTGTTATTTGTCCTCTAGTTTTTTTTTTTTTTTTTTGGAAATATTTGTCCTCTAGTTGATGATGTAAATATGGTAATATTCAAAACAAAATATTAAAAAAAAAATCATTTTGTTTGCTAAACAATGTTTTGGTTAGCATGCTTGTATTTTAAAATATTCGTCATTAAATGTATTGTTGTATGTATACACCAATCTATATTTCTATGTAGAGATTATATCAAACGAGAAGAACAACATAAGAAAAATGTTACATTTCTTTTCTTCTTATAGAATGTACTTTTTAATATGGCAATAAAAGTTTTTATATTCATTGACTAGCTATATATATTACATTTCGCAATAGTTATAAGAATATTACTTGTCTATATAATCAAATGAGGATGTTGAAATGAAGTGATGATATTAATGAGTCTATGACGTATGAAATGAAAGTTTTAGGACTTCCAACATGATTCCCACCCTTCTCCCCCTTTTTGGTATGAAATGAGAGTTTTAGGACTTGCAACATGATTCCCACCCTTTTCCCCCTTTTTGGTCATGAAAAACGAAGGTAATGAATCTAAAAGAAGTGAGACAAAGATATGGGATGGTGGGGAAACTCCATACGAGTTGATTGGACAGTTTTGGTTATCATAAAGTTTCAAGTTTGACTGTCTGTGAGAATAACTTATTGAATTTTTTGGTTTCACTTGATCAACTATGTACAAGTTTGATTCTCTATGATAGTGACTTATTGACTTTTTGATTTGATTTGATTAACTATGGACAAATTATGATATTTTACATCCTTGTGATCCTTTACAGACTAGGGTCACAAAGTAAGTTTTATTCAAAATGCACATGCGGGTTGTGGTTATGGGTAAGGACTAAGGAGTAGCACAAAGTTGACCACAAGAATCAGTCAAATTGAACAACAAAATAATTAGATTATTTTAAGATCAATTTATATTTCCCTCATATGTACCTGAAATAGTAAGTAATTGTATTTTAAGAAAACATTTCCAAATAATTTATAAATCTTATTAGGAGTTAATTTTAATTTTAGTCGTCAACTGTGATAGTATTTTTACATTTAATATTATCTTTTTAAATTTGACAATATTGCATATTTGACTTCAATTCTTTTGCTAGATTCGTTCCTACCGTTTTCAATTCCTTTGACATGTTTAGTCCACCACTAAGAGTGAATCTGACTAAAAATTGGTGTTAATGATAAAATGTAGGCAAATTAAAAAGATGAGACTAAGGGTCTATTTGACAATTTAGAAAATAATTTCTGAAAATGATTTTATAAATTTTTTAATATTTGACTATCAACGAAAAATACACATTCTAATGAATAAAAAAATTGACTCATTTTGTTGAAAAATATCTTCCTAAATTTTTATTTAGAAAATATTTTTCTAATCCTATCTTACACCCAATCCTCTCTCTCCATTTGAGTGGGGTCAAATGGGCGAGTTAGCTTGCTATCTATCTGGTTATTATTTGTATTGAATTTTGCTAGTTCGGTTAAAATATGAGTCTGGCCGAACTATACCAAACAATAAAACTCTTGGTTTGATGTGGCTGGGTTCATAGCCCAAAAGATTACAAAATATTTGAGTTTTTTCTTTAATTTTTTAGTTTAGACTTATTACATTTATTAATGACTCAATTAAAATATGGAATAAATTGTGCTAGACCAAATAATAAAAACACTGGCCTGACCAACAATGCAATAAAAAAAAACTAAGTGTATTTTTTCAATCTCTTTAGTTCATTATTACACAGGTGGTATGTGAAAAAAAAAAATCTTTGACACATACAACATAGTGATGTTGTAACACGAGGTTTTAATGCAGTTCGAAAAATCTAAATCTACAAGGCAACTTCTCACTTTGAGAAATTGTCTAAATTCACTATAAACACAATTTAAAGTACAGAGTTTGGAACCAATGATTACACAATAGAATTGATCTCGATCTCCTATTTTCCTATTGCAACTTAACTCTCGTACTACTTCTTAAAGGAATTTAGAACAATATAAGAATCATTTATACTTAACTCTCAATTATCTCAAACCTCAAAGAATTGCTTAGGGAATTCATGTGCTCTTCTCTTGGTTTGGAGGTCTTTATATAGCTTCTAGACCGGCTTCATTTTCTTTAATCCTTATGGTTTTGTGAATTCCTATTTTGATTTGGATTTGTACTTTTGGTTGGGATTTTATTTATTTTTGCCACAAATTTGGACAATTGCTTTTGAGTCAACAGTATGAAATTGTAAGGTTTGAATAGGATGTTTACACAGTTGTTCCCTTTTAAGTCATGAAAAACGAAGTTAATGAGATCCAGAAAATTGACAAAGATATGGGATGCTGACACAAAATGGCATCATACAGCCTAGCTAGGATTTGAAGAAAAGTCTGTGGATGAACTTGGTCTAAATTAAACTCTAAGGAGTATAGTAGCACAAGGTTGACCACAAAATCAATCGAATTGATCAACAAAATAATTGAATTTATTAAAAAAAAATGGTGGGATTTCAAGGTGGGACCAACCTAGAAATAATGAAGTGATAAGTGATAATGACTTAAATTAACAGGAAATGCAGCACTGCCTATTATGCATGGAGTGTAGTAATAACTAAGCAACAACAATAATAATAATACTTCTTTGACTCAGTCACCTGCCAAAAAATATCATAACCTACGCAATTAATTAATTATAGTTGCCCATAAACTTGTAGTCAAATGACATGTAGTGATTTTTTTAAATGGAAGGTCATGAGATTGAGTCTTAGTGGAGACGGTATTCACTCTTTATGCTTCAACAAGTTGAGTATATATAGATGAACAGAAATGTAATAGAGTCAGGTATTTGAAAGTATGTACATACTAATGAGCGAGGTTGCTCTAATGTTTTTTGTAAGTCTTTTTTTCTTTGAAATACTTGTGATTCCTTACAATGTAATACTATGTATCTGTTTTATATTTTTTCAAATATTTTCAACCCAAAAATCTAAGCTTTCATTACCAGTGTTCGAACGAACCTATGACTACATATTTGAAATGTTAAAATGTCATCACACTACAAAGTAGTTAGCGGGGCGATAAGAAGTTAGTTGCACGTGCATGGGCTTAGGCGGCAATGATGCAAGCAGAATATATATAATGGGTGTCTATTTCTGGAAACAACAAACTAACAAGTAACAATGCAAAATGGAGCAAAGCCCACGGTTTCAACAGGAGGATATGATGTTCATCACGTCGCTGCCTATTTCCAACCACAAACCTAATCCTTGCAAATTGAAAATCACTCTCACACCTCGTCACCATCCATAAAAAATATGAAATTTATGAGCAATCAAAACCAAGTTGATCAGATTGTTAATTTGATAATTACAAAGTTATAAATTCAATTTTCAATGGGAATGACTTATTATTGATTTTCTTGATTTGAACTGATAAGTTAGAGTAACTTAGACTTGCTTACCTCATTGTGATTTTTTGTCGATTAGAATCACAACACGAGGTTTACCTAGTACACACATTCGAGTAGTGATTGTGAACTTTGTGTTGATTATGAGTTTAAAGATGTATATAAAATTAATTCCAATTTAAGTTTATCAACGGTACACCGTAACACTTTCAATTTGGAGAATTGTAAAGTTAAAGATGAACTTTTATAAAGATGCTCCTAATTGTTTTTTTAAAGCCAGAATTTATTCCTTTTTAACATATTTAAGCAAAGATAACACTAAGCATTTTCGTCGGCATAATCAAAAGCACAAAACTGTACTGTAAAACACATGCGAATTGCAAATTAAATCAAAAGAAATGATTTTATCACATGTAATAAGCATGGATTCCTGGAAGCCGACTTCATTCGTAGGACCCACTCACCCTCATTTCTCACCCCGTGTATTTTTTTTTTATCTTTTTGAGCAATTATTTGCACGCTCAATCAAACGGCGTACATTTTATTGATTTTTTAATGAGTCAACCCACCGAAACGCGTTGAACTTAGACACACCCTTCTTTCCCTTCCACTTTCCTTCTCTATAGTACACAGTTTAACATAACATTACAGATTGGATAGATACACTCCCCCACTTGCCTTTTTTTTCTTTTATTTTTTAAAGTAATTTCCTCCGCTTCCAAGCAATGTCCATATATCCTTTACGTCTTATCCCGACAATTTACATATATAAAAGCACCCACTTCACACCTCTTCATCCCCATCCATATTCATCTGTGTTCTTTGATCTGATAGCTTAAATTAAAGGATCTGCAAGTTTCAGTTTTTGTTTGTTTGGTTTTTTTAAGGTTTAAGGTTATGGGTTTACAAGAAGATATTTTGGATGCAAATCCCATTAAGATTAGGGAAGTTTGGGCGGACAACCTGGAATCGGAGTTCCAGCTCATCAGCTACCTCATCGACGACTATCCGTACATCTCCATGGATACGGAGTTTCCTGGGGTGGTGTTCAAGCCGGAGAGTCGCCGGCGAGGGCCTTTGTCGGCTCCCGATCGCTCTGCCGATTCTTACAGGTTGCTCAAGTCAAACGTGGACGCTCTGAATCTGATTCAGCTCGGGTTGACTTTGTCGGACGCTAGTGGGAACCTCCCCGTGCTCGGATCTGACGGCCACCGCTTTATCTGGCAGTTCAACTTCGCCGATTTCGACGTGCAGCGTGACCTCTACGCGCCGGATTCCGTCGAGCTGCTCCGCCGTCAAGGAATTGACTTCGACAAGAACCGGGACTGCGGAATTGACTCGGCCCGGTTCGCCGAATTGATGATGTCTTCCGGCCTGGTCTGTAACGAGTCCGTCAGCTGGGTCACGTTCCACAGCGCGTATGACTTTGGCTACCTCGTCAAGATCCTCACCCGCCGCTCTTTACCCGGAGATCTGGAAGACTTCTTGGAAATTCTCAAAATCTTCTTCGGGGACCGGGTTTATGATGTCAAGCATCTCATGAAATTCTGCCACAGCCTCTATGGCGGGCTAGACCGGTTGGCTAGCACGCTGGCTGTGGACCGGGTCGTCGGAAAATGCCATCAGGCCGGTTCAGATAGCTTGCTCACGTGGCACACATTCCAAAAAATGAGAGATGTATACTTCTTAAATGAAGGACCGGAAAAACATGCCGGAGTGTTGTACGGACTAGAAGTTTTTTAGGCTAATTCTAATTGTTTTCAGTAAATAAAAATAAATTAATTCTTTTAGTTAAACATTTTTTGCCTCATTGATATAGATTCTACTGATTACCTCTCATTTTTTTTTCCTTTAATTTTACTAAAAGACAAGAAAACATCAACACAATCAATCATGCCTCAAAAGACTCTTTAAATTTGAAAATTCTATTCTATTCTCATGCAAAGTCGGACTGGGCGATCATCCAAGGCTCATACTTAAATATATATATAAATTTGAATAGATTGAAGCCTTACCAACATGGGGCTATAGGAAGAAGATCCTTTGGCTCAAAACAAGAAGCTATGGAAAAAAAAGAAGAGTTATGAAAATTTATTTTGTAAATTGTTGGCTCAAATTTGTCTAAATTTCAAGAAGATCCTATGAGCAATGAAGATTTTATAAAAACAACAAAGTTCTTATAAGATTTAAGAATCATAAAATATTTTAGAAGATTTCTTGTTATTTGTTATTCTCATTTTTTTCGTACTTAAAACTCCTTATTACATAAATTTTTAAAATATTTATAATATCATAGAACATAGTATAACACTAATATAATATTGTAATTTTAAAAATTACTAGAGAAAAGAAAAACATAAATTTCGATTTATAATATTCATTATTACATAAGATATATATGAAGTAAAATAATAGAAAATGGGAAGAGGGAATGTATGTATGCGCTAAACTTGAAAATTCTGTCACGTAACAGCATTGCACCTGCCGGCAGCCGGGTCAACAAGATGGCCAACCGGCAATTAACAACTATATAATAATAATGTGTCATGTTCATTCGTTCCATTTTTTAATTGAACCAAACATTATGCATTGCTGCGTGATGAGTGATGAGCTACAACGTTGACATCTCCGACGCATAACAGGTCCAACACAACTCTACCTTCTCGATACTTTCAATTTTGTACGCATACGTTTTAAAATGTTTACTATAATATATACTCCGTAAATGTTTAACAACGAAATAGTTGTGGCCCTCCCAAATGGGAGGTCACATGTGCGATTCTCAGTGGGGGCGATGACTCTTTATGCTTCAGTAGGTTGAGAGAAATATGTATGAACAGATACACTACAGTATAACAGAGTCAATAGTATTCCAAAAAAAAGAACGAAATAGTACAAGGCCTTCTTCCATTGTATTTTATGGGCTCTAATGCTATGGGCCTCCATTGGTTATTTATTGATGAGGGATTAGTATATATATGACGGCAAATTATAATTAATATGGACTAGGGTCTATCCTGGTCTAAAAATAATATTCAGATTCTGAATCGGCAGTTAACTGTAAATATAAACAAATTGAAAGATACGTCACATGATAATTATAGATGCATAATTTAACTTGATAATTACAGATGCATGTATACAATATGTTAACTACAAACACATATTTCAGATTTTCACCATTAAATACAGTGACCAATTCCCTCATTAAAGTGACTTAAATTTCAGATTGCTCCATTACTCAAATTCGAGGATAGTATAACTTTACACATCAAAAGTAAAAGACAATGAGCGCAGAAGGGTTGAGTAAATTAAAGAAACAGGGACAAGTAACATGGCAAAGAATTGAAGAGCGAAATTTGAGGTCTTTATCAGATGTTAAAGCTGACGAAAGTTACATTATACTATATTCTCCCATCCACTACTGCGCTATACAATTCAGCTAATTCCTAACATGGCACCAAAGCAAAACCGATACTCTTTTTCTATCATAAGCATAAAGCATTGAATTCCCATGTGCACTCAACATCACCTTAACGTCTCTCAACAATTTCAATCAACATTTCTTATACATCACTAATTTTCATGCAATGCACTCAAATTTCCCCAGCCTCTAACAACAAAAAAATCATTAAATAGTTGTTACTTATACAGTTATACCTTAGAAAACGACAATTTAATAGCCTATTTGTGAATTTCTTTTTAATTTACAAATAAATTCACAATCCTATTTGAATTAACAAAGAAGACCAAAAGACAGCTCTTCAAAAGAGCCAAATCGCCAAATATGAAAGCAAGCTTTCATTTCGTAAAACACCTAGCTAATAAGTTTTTCTTTACACTTGTGTAAGAAATCTTATTGCTAGTTGTGGACTCAATTAGTAGTAGTTCGTGGGCTCGACTAGCAAATTGATTCGTGGACTTGAATCATTTTTCCTTTCTTCAACCTTAGATATAGGTTGTAATTCTTCCAAGTCTTTGAGGGTTAGAGGGTTCGGAACTAAGGATTTTACGTGAGGTCTAAGCTACTTTGATCCATCTTTATCCTTACATTAAGAAAAATCTGGAATGTTGATTGATATTGTATTGATTAATATGAAATATGATCATCACTTATAATATAACTAATTGTATTATTTCCATACGTAATATACAGATACATTGTACCGGTACAAATATAGGAGAGCAACTCCAGCGGTCCATCTTCACGTGCTTGCCACTGGATCATATATATAATTAAATGGCTACAAATAAATGGCCTAGTGACCATAACACATGCACAAAATTAAGGTGAATATTACGTGTAGCTAAATCTGCACTTCTTCGATTTCGATTATCTTTGCCGGTTAGAAATACTGGCGGCGCCGCCGTGCCTGATCTCCGTGAAGGCTTGAATTATTATCTGGTGATGCAACGGCGAATTCAACCGCAGGAAACACTTGAGGAGCTCTTCTAGACCCTCCTCAGACCACAAATCCCTCGCCGCCATCATCTGAATCATCGATTGCCGGAAATCCCGATACGGATCGTCGGATTCCTTCACGACGGCCACTGAGCCGCGGAAGTGTGGTCCGATCTTGCCGTCGTCGTCGTCGTTGGGGCTGCGGGAGAAATGCGATGAGGTGGAACCGCCGACGGTGGAGGAACTGTACTCTTCCTCATCATCAACGTAATTGGATTGGCAGGTTGAAGAAGAAGGGCGGCGGATCGGCGGCGGCGGCGGCGGGGAGGGTTTGTGGGCTGCGGAAATCGGTTTTGGCACTGAGACTTGATTTGGGTTTGGATTTGCGCAGCCACAGTCTGCATTGTGGCTCATTATTGTGAATATTTTCTTGAATTTCCCAATCTTTTTGTGCTTTGAAGACATTATATATATTAGTCGTCGTATCAGAAATGGAGAGAATATATAGTGATCATATCGCAGAAGACGCAATCCAATTATATATACACGCACGCACGCACATCTCATCCGGGAAACCAATTTCCTTTTAAATTGTATTTTTTTGTCCTCCAATTATACACTGACTAATAATTCTCGAGGGATTAAAATGTCATTTCATGCATACTTTTAACTCCAGAACTAAATTAAGTTTGTACATGAATGATCAAAAATATAATTTTTCTTTCACTTATTTTAAATTTAATTTGTAGATATACCAAAGACTTGTGTTCAAGCGGCATATCCGTGACCCTCCCAAGTGAGAGGTCACAGATTTATTAACATATCACGTATTAAATTTAATAATGTAAGAAATAGAGTTAATTGCATTTGATACTATAATTATTTTGTCACGTCTAGTCCTAAACTTTTAAATTAATTTGGTGATCTCTAAATGAAGGATAAAATTGTCATTTCATGCTAACACCTCAAATTCAATCGAAAAAACTCTAAATCTCCAATTAGCGTGAGTTTTAATAAACATACGTAGGTCGATTTTTGTGAGGGAGTAAAAATTAGTATAAAATAAGAATTTACCAAGTGTTTTCCAATTAGCGTCGTGAAATTAAAAATCCTCCACAGTTCCATAGAGGGATTTTTTTTTTTTTTTGAAAGCAGAAGGATTGTTTTTTTTTTGAAAATCAATCCTTCTGCTTTCAAAAATCCTTTTGGATATGGTTTCTGCCAAGAGGCTAACTTCGCCAAATCACCGGATGATCATTCCGACAATGATTATCGCCTCAATTTCTCCTTCAATTTTAGAGTTTATGAGTACTGAGTTTATAATTTTATGGGATAAGGGTCAAATAGACCATCAAACTATACCTCATTGTGCAATTAGACCCTTCAACTACAAAAACTTCCAATTAGACCCTTCAACTTGTTATTTTAAGCAAATAAACCCTTGAACTTAATTATGACCTGTGGTAGCAGGTTAAATAAAGCTCCGGCCACAAAATCAACAACCAGCGCCGGTGAGGTCGCCGGCGCTGGTCGCGTCCGGCCGGAGGAGGCAAAGGCTGGTTGCCTCCTTCGGCCGTGGTTTCGGTCGCCATCTCCACTGGAGACGGCGACCTATTTGGTCGCCGTCTCCGGGAGAAGCGACCAAATCGGTCGCCATCTCCAGGAGACGGCAACCAGTTGGTCGCCGTCTCCTGGAGATGGCAACCAACTGGTCGCCGTCTACGGGAGAAGCGACCAAACCGGTCGCGATCTCCAGGAGACGGCAACCAGTTGGTTGCTGGTTGCCGTCTCCTGGAGATGGCAACTGATTTGGTCGCCATTTCCACGGTCGGAGGAGGCAACCAGCTTCTTCCGGCCAGACGCGACCGGCGCCGGCGACCTTACCGGCGCCTTTTGTTGATTTTGTGGCCGGAGCTTTATTTAACCTACTATCACAGGTTATAATTAAGTCCAAGGGTTTATTTGCCCTAAAATAACAAGTTGAAGGGTCTAATTGGAGGTTTTTGTAGTTGAAGGGTCTAATTGCACATTGAGGTATAGTTTGAGGGTCTATTTGTCCCTTATCCCTAATTTTATTTTGTTTAGTAGTTCAACTTAATTAAACATAATAAAATGTTAAGCTTTTTAGGTTAGAAAAGTAAATGGTAGTTTTGTCCCAATGATATTTTTTCCTTCTCAACCAATTAAGAATTGAAATAAGTTAAGGATATGAGATTCTAATTTCATACAACTTTCTGTAACCAAAGGAAGGAATTTACTTGCCTTCAGATTAGGTGGGAGTGAAATTCTAATTTGCCAAATGGACTTGAATTACAATTCAACATGCATGCAACGGTCAACATGGGTAGTACTTCTGGTAGCTCTCACTGTCGCCGGCGCCGGCGCAGGAAGCAAAGAAAATTGAGAGAGTTAAGCAGGCAGTACTGATCTTCCGAGCGACGCAGCGAAAACGGCGACAAAACATAACCTCTGTGACCCTACGCCTCCGGCGATGATAACGCATGGTCGGCCGACCAGGGTCTCCGGTGCATGACGTCGACGTTGGGGGTAATATGTCCTTTAAAGAAATGTATTTGTATCGAGTTGGAGAAGGGCTGCGGGGGCGGGGGCGGCGCCGACTTTGGGTAGTCGAAGAATTCATATCTTCCAATTCAAGAAGAATATATAGATGAATCCTCGCCCAAAAAAAAAATTTATACAGTAAGGTTTTTGTGCATTAAGTTTATGCAGTTTTAATGTTGGGTATTAGAAAATCGTAGGGTATTAGACGTCGATAGTCAATTTATGTTAATAATATAACATCTATTTTTATTTAAATTTATATTTTTAATGTTGAATTATTATTAACTATGTTTAAAAAAATATATATCATTATTAATAATATTAATAATAAAATAAAAAAACAATTTATGATAACAACAATAATAAATTGTAAAAGTAATTTAAGATCTGAGTTAAGTAAATAACAAAATGTCACAATACTTATATCCTTATATATACATCATTTCACATGTAATCAGTTAAAAAGTAAAGAACTAATTTACCAAACGTATTTATATAACGGGTTAATAACATCAATTGGGCAAAATAGCTAGCTAGCACAATCAATTACCGTGTGTAAGTTAAACCAATTAGCTATTAATTATCAGCTAATTTCCAAACAGTTAACACAATCAACTACGAAGTATTAGTTAAACCAATATGTTAGTGATCCATGATATAGGCACTGTTCAGTAACATATTTAGCTTATTAGTCAATTTTGGCTTATTTGACCACTATTAAAGTCAAACAACCAATATAAGTGTTTGATTAATTAAATTTTTATAATAGTTTATTGTTCCAAAATGCTAAAATTCAAAAAGCTGTTCAAAGTAGATTTTTTGATCAGCTTTTTGAGAAAGACATTTTGCATGTAATAAGTTATCAGCTAATAACTAATTTACCAAACATCTTTATACAATCAACTAATGATATCAACTACTCAAATCCACTAACCCAATCAGTTAACAACTATTTACCAAACACCTCATAATGATTGATATATCATATGAGCTCTTTAAATGGACAGTGCAAACCTTGGGTTTGGGCCTACATATCTGTTACTTTAGCGGGAGCCCAAAATTTTGAAGCCCAATATCGGAATCACTGATCAGAAATAGTGTAACTTGTCTCTCTCTCCATCTGAAAATTGTTCTCTCCCTGTCCAGGAAGAAAGTATCAAGTATCAAGGCCATGTTTGGATAACAAGTTAAAACAACCAGAAGAGATACTTCTTTAGCTACTTTTAACAATGGCCGCTCATCTGCACCTCCCTTCTCACTACTACACTAAAACTGCACTCTTCTCTTCTCCTCCTGGGGCTCCACTGAGTTCTGGAAAACCAAACAGGGCATCAACCTCTTCTGCAAATTCCAAGCCCACTTTCAGTAAGCTAAAAGTGAGGGCCGTGAAGGAGAAAACAGAGGAAATCAAGTCCCAGACATCTGCAGAGGAAGTCACCAAGAAATATGGCCTAGAAGCAGGTCTCTGGAAGGTAAAATTCATTTATGATCATGAATTGGGTCTTTTTAAGGTCTGGGAAATCTTTTTGATGGTATAATATTGATTATTTGATTTTGGGTATTTGGGTTCTGCTTCTCTGTTCAAGAAAGTCCTATCTTTTCTGATAATTGTTCATAGCAGCATAGCTTAATTTAGTGTTCTTTAAATTTATTTTGTGTCTGGTTTATAGTGACAAATTTGAAGGAATGGTACATTGATGGGTGTTTCTAGGTTGATTCATTGACCATAATAATCAGACTGTAATTTAACAATTGTAGATATTCAATTCAAAAGATGAAGATAACCAGGAAAATAAGTCAAAAGGGGACCAAGCAAAGGAGCTTTTGGCAAAATATGGAGGAGCATACCTAGCTACCTCCATTACTCTCTCCTTGATATCCTTTGGCCTCTGCTATGCCCTAATCAGTGCTGGAGTTGATGTGCAAGCATTGCTACAGAAGGTGAACTGAGCTTCCCTCTTCAAAATTGCACAACTCTCTTTGAATTCCATAATCGATCTCGACTAAAAGTGCTTACATGTTTATATTTTATATATTATATGCTCGACATTGACAAACAAGGTGTTCTGATGATTTGTAGGTCGGGATTTCACCTAATGAGACGGGTGAGAAAGTTGGGACTTTCGCGTTGGCTTATGCTGCCCACAAGGCCGCGTCGCCTATAAGGTTTCCACCTACTGTTGCTCTTACTCCCATTGTTGCTAGCTGGATAGGAAAGAAAGTTGATAAAGAGAAGTAATCTTGAAATATTCTCTCACTCTGTAACATATGACATGCATATATGATATATCAACCTCCTTCTCATCACTTGGTTGTAACTCTGTTGAGAAAGGCTAAGAATTTTGCAAAAGAGATACATACTTATATATGCATATGCATCCTGTAAATCATTCAACACTGATGAGTGTGTTAACTGGATAATTGACACTGAAAGGAGGCCACTCATTCTCAATCAAAACCAGTCAATTGTGGTAGAAACATTCATTTGAGAAAATTATAATTCAATTTGTCAAATGTTTAACAGTGTGCTCCACCTAGTCAAGTTTGAAGGTACAAGATGAGATAATACAGAGCTAAACTGGGAAATCTCCTAAAACTATTCTTATTGCTAGTTACAAGGTAATAGATCACTGTACAGGAAGCAACTCATAACTCAGATACATGTTCCATTCCCAGCCTCAAGGCAACTTTCCCTCGAGAAATGCATAGAATGAATACAATTCCTTCTCTATTCAGAGTCATTCGAAGGGGGCAAGAGAAATAATAAGAGTAAGAATCTTTATATACTTGGAGCAACCATTATTTTGAATTCAACCGGGAATTGCGGGCAGATAACATTCAGCTTATGGTAGTATTAGTTGCACAAGGCAGTTCGGCGAAAGTGGGAGGTGAAGTTTGGGCATGTGGAGTACTGACATTAGTTGTAGTGTGATCTTCATCAAGTGTTATCAAGTCACTCCAGTCAAGCCCGGCTAAGTGAGAGTCTTCCCAGATAGCAGTGATTCCAGCGTAATCTGACATGAACCAGTAATCTGTTCCATTCTGGAAAGGCCAGAAACGGAAAATGTTAGAATCTTGAAACCAACATAACTCAAGTGCTCACATGAAAGATATGAGCAGGCAAGTTGTTATTTTGTGGGCATTCAATTGGGCCATAATGGAAGCCAGTCATTCCATTATGGAACCCTAGTAAACACCATCAAACTAAAAATTCAACATGACTAGTCTTTCATATGTGTGTGTCGTGTGTGCACCTCGCAATAGTGAAAACTTACATCAACATCGGGAACGATTTTCATGATTCCACCCATGAAGTCCTCCGAGGTACCAAGATCTGAGGGGATTGTTCCTGTTTCATTTTCCTGCCTCCCTACTTCATTTACTCCGCTCTTCTCAATTTCTAATGTTGCAGTGGCATTATTATCGGCACCTGATGTCGAAGGGTTGTTTGGTGGTGGTGCTGCAGCTGCATCTATCTCCTCATACTTTTCCTCAAATTGACTAAAAAAATTGAATTTCAGGCAATAAAGGCAGACTTTGATCAGATATTCAATCACTTCACAGAAATATAGAGGTGTCTTTAAAGAGAAATTGAATGCCAACAGTCTGGCCCTCTATCTGGCATTGAATACAGTCCCCAGGTTTCATAATGTAAAGTTTATTGTTATAGGAAGAAGCACATGTACCTGACAAGGTAAACATCTATGGGCCCCATGGTGCTGCGAAGAACTATTCTATACCTCCTCTGAAGATAATCAACAGCCTGCCGAAATTAATAAAGAAAATAAGAGGCTAAGACATAATATAACCATTGCAATTAAATAATTATAGTAACTGATAAAAAAAAGAGGGAAAAGAACCCATAAATAAGTGTAGCCAGAACCTCATCAGGATCCGGGACTTCTAATGTGGTTCCATGTGGAGCTTTAATTGCTATTAGTGTTTCATCCTGACAAAAGTAGATTTTTATTTTAGCACAGTTGAGAGATATAAGCATACAGGACACAATAGAAGCAATGCAAATTACAAAATATGCATACCTGAAAACTAGGTATATTCTTAATATCCTCTTCAGTGACAAAAAGCCATCTGATAGAAGAAAATTGCAGGACAGAAGAACAAAAAAGAATGAGCAATTGAATGCATTAAGAACCTTTGAAAATAAAACTACAGATTTGATGAATACGTTAAAGAAGAGGTACCTTTGATTGTTTTCATCTTCACTCAGGTCCCTCAATCTTTCTTGCATTTCTCTAAAACAAGTTAATGTTGCATAGCATTAGCACAATCATGGTTAAATCACAGTAATTTCAAATATATATCCTAAAGCTTTTATCTTTATAATAGAACCTGATTTGTTCATCTATTCTACGTTCATCCATGGTCAAGTTCTCTACTTCTGCCTGCAAAAGGGAGCACAGTACAGGTGAACAAATCATTGAAATTCCAGAGAAGCATCACAATTGCACACTTTAAATAACTTTAAAACATAGACTGATATCCATAATCTATGAATATGAGACCACCTAAATAGTGAGAGGGTAGTACAAGGTCAAGGAGTGCATACTCCCAGAGAACAAAATAAAGAAAAGAGTAATGACGCTCACTTGTAAGCTTGCAACACTTTCATCCTCTCCTGTACTTGACACATCTAGGCCCCTGTGTAACCAATGCACTTTATTAGCCACTGCTCATTTGCTGAAAAAGCCTTGAGGCAAGTTTAGCATTAGCTTTTTTGTTTAAAAAAAAGTAAAGATTTGGGAGGCATTATCGTACTTCCATTGAATTCTATTCTTTAATTTCTTTTCTATTAGGCCGATGCCTTCCAGGACATTTGTTATGTCATAGATACGCCTCTTTTGCACCTGATTGAAGAATAAAAATTGTTTCAGTTTCTAGCTTGTAGACTTCATCAGGTAAAATATAAAGAGAATCAAGCAAAGTTTTTATCACCTCTAGTGTATCAGCAGCTTGGTTTAGATCCAGAATGCCATCTTCAGAATGTTTGATCAGATTAATGAACTTCTTCGTCAAGAGGCCTGAGTGAGAGTCAAATGATACTGTCAATATTTACTTTGGTACCTCAATTCAATACCACAAGCAACCCTAGAATCTAAACGAACACGATTAGAAACATCCACAATCTAGGTATCCAATTCAGATATCAACATCCAGGCTAAGAGTTAAATATGACGCAGGGGGGCACTTAAATCAATAAAAGTATACAGTAAGAAAGTAGTTGATTACCTAGGGAGCTATCATACCGACAAGCACCAACTGGAGTGGCATTGTTGCTAGAAGGGGATCCTGTAGATCCAGAACAGCTAAAGTTACTTTCTCCGATCGATCTGATATCCAAAAACAGATATCTGTATAGGAAAGCTTACCAACATTCCCAGCAGTTTGAGATGCAGATCTGTTGGCTTTTGAAGTCCTAGATGCTTTCTGAGCTTTTCCTGAAACAGGTGTTTGCAAGGGACCATTGGCATCAGAATATCCAGAACCTTGGTTCAGTTCACCAGAAACCAGACTATACTTGGCTGTCTCCTTCTTCCGCTTCAAAGGCTGGTCAAACCGAAAGAACAATAATAGGATTAGGAGAGTAAATTAGCTATTACTCCATCTTCCTCAGCAATGCCATTGAAAGCAACTTCGATGGAAGAATAAGTCATCAAGTGTAGAATGATCTCAATAATATATCAACATATGTACTATCTTTTTGCTCTCTTTCCTGGACCTAGTTATGAATCACTTACACTAATGGAAAACATACAGTTCACTGGCACTTAGGTTTCAAAAACAAATTACATAAACCAAAATCAGTGTGGGCTCAAATCACCAATAAAAGAATATACATAAATTGTGTAAATCATCACTGAATGAACAAAAAAAAGGTGCAAACTTTGTGGTCACAGCACAGGGATCACACAATCGCTTACAGTTTAACCAACAAAAGAAAGAAAGTATGATAGCAACAATTCAATTAGAAAAGATTACACATTGTCACAAAGTCTCAATCAAGAAAAACAAATACAGAATTAGACTGAAACAAGGGAACAATAATTTCAGTCCTAAGCTTAAATTAAACACTCGCTACAGTCCAAGCAAAAAAAAAAAACACAATCTTGGCAGTAAAAACTCGAAGGCTCACCGGAGTTTTCACAACGATGCCTTCCGGTACTTGCGGCGGGAGCATTCGCGGGTCAGCGGCGAATCGGTGGTAGTCCCCAAAGGGCGGCTTCGCCGCCGTGAAGGGCAGCTGCTGCCGCTTGATTGCTTGTTGCTGCTGCATAATTCTCTTCTCTTAAAACAAGAAGAGCTCTTCTTCTCGATTCTTGATTTTCTTTTTTCTTTTTTGCCAATTCAACTTTATGGAGGGAAGTACAAATTCATAAAAATCTAAAGAAAAGGGTATTAAAAAAAAACGATTTTGAGTGAGGGGAATTGAATGAGAGGAGAAGATGAGATCTGGGTTGAGGGGAATAGAAAAAGCGGGAAGAGAGAGAGAGAGAGAGATAGGAGAAGAAAACGAGGGAAAGTGGTGTGGAGTTGAGGTTGAGGTTAGGAATTTGGTTCGGATACAGATATGGAGGGAAGCACTTCTTTCTCTGTGTTGTCTTATAAATTTGGACAAAACTCCAAAATACCTTTTCAATCTTCATCTAATCATTCCATTATTGATTAGGATTAGCTGTAATCAAAGTTCTATGATTATATATTACTACTCAACCTCAAAACTTCTATGATTCTTTTGATTCATGCTTTGAATTTACTTCTTTTTCCTTTCTTTATAAACATCGATATTATTTTATAATGGAATTTTGATATTTTAAAGTTTAATAAAAGTATAGGTTAGGATTATAGACTCCACTAACGTTTTATTGAAATTAACTGTTAATATTTTTTGAGTGACGAGATAAACACGTAACAATTACAATGATATGCAATAAATAAATCTTACTTTTATTTGATAATTCATAAACTACACAAGAAAAAATAATGTTTCATATACATTTAACTGATTGAGAGAATTATATTCAATTCTATTGATTATATTTTAGACTAACCGTTAAATATTTTTATTTTGTAAGTATAGTGTTTGTACTAAAAAGTAGGTGGTGGAGGCTATTTGTGATAGGGTTTGGTCCGTTAGAGATAGGTGGAGGTTGTGGGAACTGGGAAGAGCACTTCGCGCCAAAATATCGCTGCCCCAACGGTGCCGTTGTAAGGCGCGAATCGCCGATTCGAACCCTCCGCGCGCAAATTTTGGGCTGGGCCTTTCAAATTGAATTAATGGCCAGCGAAAGAGCCGAACTGACCCATTTCAAAATGAAAGCAGCCCAAATGATTTATTGAATTAATAAAAATTGATTTTTTTTTTTATTAATGATGGAATATTGGTATTTGATGTAACTTAGTTAGTTAATGCACAAAGAGACAGCAGCCCCTTTACTTTTAAACCCAACCCCTTCTACATGGGGTGCAACCAGGTGTCACTAGACCACAAGGTCATTGATGTATACCTATGTATATAATCTTACTTGCATACACCAATGTATTTACCACATTAGGAACGTTGAAGGTCAAGACTACTTGTATTCAGTGTTGTAAAAATTCTACCTAGACACCAATTAATCGCTGCCTAAGCGCTAGGCTCTGGCCGGCCGCTAAGCGTATCACCATAATTTGTGGTCTAGACGGTTGGTTGGCTAGGCAGCCGACTAGGTCGTTTAAGTGCCTCCTAGGTTGCATAGGCGTTGACCGACTAGGTTGTCTAGTCGACCAATTAACTATTGTTCCCATCTTTTTTAAAATGGGTTATTTCACTCAAAACGGCATCGTTTTGAACGAAATAACGCTAAATTGTTCAAATTCTAAATTTTTTTTAGGTTAATATTTAATATTTTAGTATTGTTTGCAAAAAATATTTTAGTATTAACTATTAAAATATTAAATAGTTGATAATTATCAAGTCTTAAATATTAAAAAATATATATATACAAATATTTAAAAAAATAAAAAATACACGTGCCCCCTAGCTGCCGATTAATCTCCGCCTAGGCACTAGGCACCCCGAGCGCCTAGCGATTTTTTCAACCATGCTTGCGCAATGTGCCTGACTCAATCCTTAGCCTCTGCGCCCACTAATCCCTCTCATGGGATTGGGCTTGGTCTGACCTACGCCCACATTCATCCAGGACTAAACTCGGCTGTCGCATCGCCATCGATTCGAACCCGTGACCTCGTTATTAGTTGTCACAACTCTTGTTATTAGTTGCAATCTGCTTGTTGGTCAATTAGATTAGGGGAGATCCATTTTAAAGTTTATGTATAATAGATGTGTCATCACACTACATGGTTAGTCATAAGATCGAATCTCGGTATAGTAATTAAGGACATTGATTCTTTGAGCTGAAAAAAATTTAAGTATAAAGTAAATATTACCTTGTAAAGAATCATGAGTGGTTAAACAAATTTGTGTATAAAAAGAAACCCATATAACATTAAACCTCAAAAAGAATTTCTTTAGACGATAAATACGAACCCACAAGTAATTATTATCGACAAAATCAACTTAGTTAATTCCTACCATATTCGCTTCATTGAGATTCATTCCAACTGTTCATACAATTGACACCATATGTGCATGACTCCACATGTTGGGTAGAAAGTAGGTAAACCAAGTTATTCTAAAGCTGAGGAACCTTGTCATTTCCCCATCCACTCGCTTTTATACAATCTGTTGGCATTTTTAGTTTAATTTGAACCAGAAACATAACTATCATCAACCTAGACTGATTTACCAGGCAAATTGACAACACGTTAACAAATAAATTAAATATAGCTCATTTCCTATGTCAGTTACATATTTTGTTTTCTTTTATATTTTTTTATAATACTAAAATAGTTAAAGATATATATAATCGTCTCCTTTTAATTATTTTGATTGAAATTTATCTAAAATATAACTTTTTAATTTTTTAAGTTATGAAAAAAAATTCAGTCACTAATACTCACTATTTAAGGGTGCATGAAATAAATCTCATTTTGTAACCTAAGTTGCTTATAGTTAACTAATTCAAAAAATAAAAAGTAAAAAAAAAAAAATCAATAGGTAGCAGGAAAAAAGCAATGACAATCTGCATGAAAAAGGTTTAATTTTTAGGTAGATTATGTGGACGAGTGGGATAATGGTGGAGCCCTTAAACGATTTATCACAATCACATAGCATATCATTAGCATGTTGGTCTACTGTTTTCTTTGCTTCTACACAAACTCTCCATCTCATAATAATTACTCCGTACTAGGATAGCTTGTAGGTTAAGATGAGAAGTTACATTATTAGTTAATAATGATACTTCCAAGTATATATGGAATCATATAACTTACCAATTTCACAAGCACAAAAGCAAGAAAAGAACCCATCTTTGAATATACTTTTGCTTTTATTGGATTCTTGGGCCTTTTCCTCCTTTGTACACTTCCCTCTACTAGATTGCTGGTAAATATATTAATGAATATATTTTCCACTACTAAAAACTAACTCAAAAGTAACTAAAGTACTAAATTTTCTAACAAATCACTATAATAAAAATGCATATAGACAAGGGTGAAAAATTATTATCTTTTAAGGGAAAAAGTTATATTGTTGAAAATGCATTGTTAAAGACCTTACTTAAAAGACAACCGTTTCAAACCGTTTCAAACTGTTGTCTTATATGTTTAATCGTTGTCTTTAGATTGATCTTAATTGAAAAATGTGTTGTTAAAACTGACAACGGTTTTACCGTTATCTTTAAGGAAAATATATTGTTATTGAAGAAGTGTTGTTAAAGAC
>CM008342.1:39286380-39299733 GCA_002525835.2 Ipomoea batatas | reverse complement strand
AAGGTTTGTTGGCCACTTAGCATCGGACTTAGCTCACTGATTCAGTAGACAGTAATAGAGTGGAGATAAAAGATTTGTCAAAATCAGATGTTATTATATAGTTTGTAGAAGGACTAAAAATTGGGAAAAACAAAAAGGAGATATGGCTAACTAATACTGCTCCCTATATACATGTGTTCAATCATCATGAAAATTTTACGTATACTTCCCAACTAAGCAATCTTGAATTTTGATAAGGGCTTAGTTTGGTCATGCAAATAGTTTTTTTGTTAAGGGTCACACTTGTGTGAGACCGTCTCACGAATCCTTATTCGTGAGACGAGTCGGGTCGGGTCAAAGCATCATGCAAATTTCATACTTATATGTGCAAATATCATACTTATATGCTCAAATATAATACTAATCAAGAATACAATTTTTATTACTTATAAGAGAAAAAGTAATACATTTTTCATAATAAGTAATGTTGACAAGTGTCCCTTACTTATAAGGGCAAATATAATACTTTTGAGGAAAAAAGTAATACTTTTAAATTGAAATGTAAAAGTATTGTATTTTCCCTGTATTACATTTATCCTTATAAGTAACAAAAATTTTATTCCTGATTAGTATTACATTTGAGCATATAAGTATGACATTTGTGCATATAAGTATTACAATTGTATATTGACCCGACCCGACACGTCTCATGGTGAGACGGTCTCACATAAGTTTTTGCCTTTTGTTAAAGACATTTTGGAGCAGTATACTAAATTGAGTGAGTTACGTGTTTATATATAGTTTAATGCAAATTAAAGAAGTAAGCTATATACTTTTTCAATAATAAATTTAAACTTGAATTTTATCTCTCATAATTTTTTCAGAAAAAAAAAAAGAAAAAAAAAAGAAAAAGAAGAAGTCAAGTTGGCTAAGTATCAATATAATTAAGGAAGTTATGTGTAAATGGAGTGAATATAATGTGTTGGTGTGTGAGTTTGTAGAATGGGGCATCAACCTTTATATTTTTAGAATATGGGAGCATGCTTCTACGCAAGGCTAAAGACTTTAGAATTTCTGCTCATACAGGACACGGGGACATGGAGAATGCTTCTAATAATTAAGTGAGAAGTGTGTATATGTTAATAACACGATAAATTATTATGTCATATTATGTTTATACTTAATGATATATTTATCGTTGGTAGTAACGATTGAATGATTAATTAAATTTATATATAAAAAAAGGTTAAATTTGTAATTTGACATGAAAGACATGGATTTAGCAGATTAAGTCATTATTAGGATTAAAATCCTTAGAAGATCGAATGACGTTGTGTTAAACTAATCTCATTATATTGATAAAATTCTTGATAAATTTAACAAGAATGACAGTCAATTGACTAGGATGCCATTAGATAATAACTTACATCTATCCAAAAATCAGGAAAAGTGTATTTTTCAAATAGAATACACTATGATTATTGAGAGTTTGATGTATCTAATGAGTTATATTAAGTTGCATTCAATATTGCTTTGTGGTTTGTAAACTTAGTAAATATACTAGTAATCCTAGTGATGACCACGTACTAGAAGGCGATGAAGGTGATGAGATACTTAATAAGGTATACTTAAAACCTAGGACCGCATTATACAAGCTAGATATACAACTATACTAGAAGGGTATAGCAATTCTAATTGGATGATATGATGGATATTTAGGACTCTCAATCCAAAAGTGGTTACGTGTCCATGTTAGCCGATGGAACTATATCATGGAAATCCTCAAAACAAATTGTGATAGATAGGTCCATGACAAAATCTGAGCTGATAGCCTTAACAACGTAACTATGTCTAATAATGGATATTTCTAGTTGGGAAAACATGTTTCTCCAATAATTTGTACATTATGGTAGTCAAGTTGCAATTGATATGGTACGGAGTAATTTGTATAATGGTAAGACATATACATCATGTCGTAGATATAATACCATTAAACAATACGGTAATTCCCTACCCCTTACAATGTTTTGATTTAACACTATAATTTGACAACAACATATGACCGTGTAATTTCCAAATAAAAATCCTCAAAGAGACTAATAGTATAACTTGAAAATAAAGAAAAATAATAACTACCTATGGTCAAACTAAACATCAACGTAACATTGTTGCACCAATTGATACTTTGCAGTTGACCCGACCAAAACACTGTTCGGACTATATTCCCCTCCTCCGAAGCTCAAATAAGCCGGGCAGTTTACATTCAAACGATACCTCCCGGAGATGAACGTCCCAACTTTCCATCTCACCCGTCCATCCACTCTGACGTTAACCAACACCCTCCCAGCGTTCTGGTCCTGGCTAATCTCCGCTCCCAGGTAGACCGCCACGGGGACGGCGTTCCCGTTGACGAACGGCGACCAAACGGTGACTTCTTTGTGGCCTTGGTAAGACGCGGGGAGGGAAGTGGGAGGGGTGATCTGCTGGCCTCGGTACGTGGCGTAGACGTCGAGGCGGTCGTAGTAGATTCCGATGCGTTTGTTGGGGTTTCGGGCGGCCAGGGAGAGCTGGAGGGTGGTGGTGAGGAGGTTGAGGGTGGAGGAGGAGGTGGTGAGGTTGAAGGTGTAGACGGTGGCGTCTTGGAGGATGAAGTGGGGCTTGGTGGGGCGGAGGATGAGCCAGATGAGGAAGATGGTGATGAGGATGAGGATTATGAACCACGAGAGGATAGCGCAGAGGCGGCGGTAACACTTTCGCCGCTCATAGGGGTATTGGGCGGACATGAAGGAGGAGGAGTTGAGATCTTGAGTCGAAAAATGGAATTTCCAATATAGGTGTTAATAGGGTGAGAGTGCTTAGTTGGTTACTTACATTACGTGTTGGGAGAATATAATGGTTTCTTATATAGGCAAAGGTTTGAGGTGCTTAGATTGCATATAGTAACTCTCTTATATGGGAGGCCATAAGATTGAGCCGCCTCCAAGTCCACCTATTGTCGATTTCATGTTTTAACTTTTTGTGTAAAGTTCAGGAATATATCTGACCATTTTCATATCCTTTAATATGTTGACTAACTAATACTCCGTATATACGTGTTCAATCATTGCTTTCATCACAAAAATTTTGTGTATATACTTCTTGACTAAGCTAGCTTGAATAATTTTGATAAGGGCATAGTTTCGTCATGAAAATAGTTTCTTTTTCAAGAGATTTGGACGATAAAGTTGTGGTATCGAAATTGATACGGAGTACATAGCAATTAGCAACATGCTAAGGATGCACTCAAGAATTTCTGCCCCTATATATAGTTTGGTCCTGTTTTACCGTGTAACTCTTGAAATTATAACGCAATAATTAACACACTACTCTAATCTTTTTTTTTTTTAATATTACTAGTTCTGTTACAATGCAGTATCTGTTCTTGAGAGAGCAACTTGGTATGACTAGACTACAAAGCCCTTGGCACTACTCGATCTTATCTTCATACCAATAAGTGATTGTAAACTTAGATCATTGAATATATGTATAGAATACTAACGATTATTTTTAGGGTATGTATTATTGTTAAAGAATTTTAAATGCACCATCTAAATTTTGGTACGTTCCTTGTGAATGAAGAATAAGTGTCGTGAAAACTCGATCTTTCACTAAATAAGATTTAATGGTAGATAAATTTTGGATCAGTTGAAGTGATATAATCAAGAAGTGCATGCATGTAGTACACGTATTACGTATATATTATATGGTAATAATAAGTTTAATTATATTATTAAGATTGGTTAAAAACATTGGTTTTGGGGATTGACTAATGATGGTGTAGTAGACTTAACCAGCAAAGTCTTGCACCCCAGCGTCAAGTTCACGTTATAGACGTACTAAATTGACTGAGACGAAGAAATAGACAATTATTACCCCAATAGACTGAGAACACGGATCACATTCAATTCATTTTTCCAACCACTCAGAATGACTTGGAATGAGTAACGACCACGACCCATCACTAATATAGATATTACATTATGTTAAATTTAAAATAAATTGAAAGACTTTACTAGCTACTCTGCAGGTGTAAGATTTGAAGTGTTAATAATTTTAACTACCAAATATTTGATAGTAACTGCCAAGGACCTTGTGGTCCAGTGGCATCAAACCCTTCCCTTTATATGGGAGGTGGTGGGTTTGAGCCTGGGTTTGAGCCTCAGTAGAGTCAATACTGACTCTTGTACTTCATAGGTTAAGAAAGTAGTTATAAACAGATACTGCATTGCAATAGAGTCAGTAGTATTAAAAAAAAACTACCAAATTATACTAATTGTTTATAAAAAAAAATATGTGATAAAATAAGTAATTTACTATTAACCGTTATATATATATATATTAAAAAGATCTAAAAGAATAATATATTTTTGATAATTTAAATAAAAATAAATAAACAAACAAACAAACTCAGATTTTTTTGGGACATCGGCAAGCAACCACAAATGGAGAGAGCACTCCCTCTATAGATAGTGGGAATGCTCTCCCCATTTTGGACATTGGCTCTCATGCCATCTATCCCAAAAAACAAAATAAATTTTTTAAAATTTTATTTTGAAGTTGTTTTTCAGTGTTTTGGGATGTATATTCTTATCGCAACAACTATTTTTCTAAACGGGATTTTTCCTTTTTTTTTTTTTTTTTGGTTGTATTTTGACTATGTCAAAATATTGAAACAGGCAAAATCGCCAAAAACTAGTCAAATCATCATTTACCAAACCAACCCTATATATCTTTATCTAATATTTCGTACTTCATAAATAATAAAAGGTGCATGTGTTTGGTTCAGAGGTTAGACGGTTAGACACAAGGAATGAAAATGAAAGTCATACACATTATTTGGTTGACAAATTTTTAAAACAAAGGTATAAGATTTCATTACCCCAATGATTACAAAATTTATTACCTAATTTAAATAAGGTATCATCCCTTAATTTAGCTTTATCCCTCCTCATTTCGTTGCCTCCTCACTCATCTATCTTTCTTCACTTCATCGACTTCCTCATTGCATTGCTTACTATATATACGCACTTCATTGTCAGTCTTAAAGATGAATTGCCTTGATTTTATATTTTTGTATTTTTAAAACCTTTATTTCAAGTATATATGGTCATACATAACCACACATCAATATTGATAATCATTCCAATTTCACCCTACTACCGAACATGCAAAATACATTCATCAAAACTCATTCCAATTACCAAGTATTGAATTCCCATTCCGATTTTGATTTCTATGTTCCAACCAAACACACCCTTAGATTAAATGCATGCATGCATGCAATGAGTTAATAATTACATAGACATATGAACTAGCTTGCATGGGTTCAGAGGGGCATGTCTTGCAATTGACATAAAGGCTTGCATTGGTAGGCAAACCACATCAGTTATTAGGGTTCTTTAGGACAAGTCCTGCTGCCTGCTGCCTGCTGCCTGCTGCCAAGGAAATCTTTTATACAATAAATAAATACGGAGTAAATAAATATATACATAAATATACTCTTAAATTTTACGCTCTAATAGGATATTTGGTTGGAGGGAGAGAATTATATTAAAAAAAAATTATAATTTCATGGGAGATGAATGATGAGGGAATAATGAGGAGCGTAAGATAATGTTAATGTGTCAGAACATCAGTTAAAAAGTATTAAGCGTTTTATTTTTACCTGCATTAAAATTAAAATATGGTGCAAACTAAAGTTTGCGAATCGCTTTCAATTTCTAATTTGAAAAGAAAGAATATGCATATGCGGCATGCGAAAGCCCTCATCTTAAGGCAATTCTAGAATATACTCCAACCTTCTAGTTAAGAAACCTTTAATCCTAGCACAAAAAACACCAGTAATATAATTGAAATAGTTAATTTCATTTTTGGTCCTAGATTTATATGTGACAGCTTATTTTTAGTCCTTTTTTATTAGAACATTTACTTTTGGTCATACTATTATTGTAGCATGACTTTTTTTGTTACTCCATCAACAAAATTATTGAAATGCCGTTAAGTAAAAAAAAAAAAAAGTTAGGCCCACAAAATAGGAAGGTAAGGGAGAACCATTGTGCATGGATACCCTTAATAGGGGTAAATATCATTTTCGTTATATTTATTGGGTGCCAAGAATTGGCAAACCCCACGCATTTTAATTAAATGCTAAATAATTCAATTAAATTGTACTGTGTCACATCAGGAGGAGAAATTGGGAGGGAAGTTTTTAGAATGATACCTAGCATTACTCTTTTCCAAATATAGAAACTTGGCTTTGAAGGGATAAATAATCAAGCTAGCTAGCTAGGGTAGAAAGATGAATGTTAGTTGCATGAAATGATAGGGTGGTGGTTTTGTTGATGACAAACTAAAAGTTGCATGCAAATGCACTACTAACTTTAATTTGTTCCAACTTCCTTCACCTCACCTAACACTACCATCTCCACCTCACACATCTAACTACACCAAAATATATAATGCATGCTTTATTTTCAATGTTTTTCTTTTAAGGTTTCAATCATAATCATATGACATATATAACGTTTGTTTATAACAAGGAAACAATGAGTTTGCACGCATTTAATCATTAAATCCGAAGAGAGCCAGAGCCCTAACAAGATGCTGCAAGACAATATCGCAAATATACTATTAAAGTGGAGACAATAAATCAATCTAACATAAAGAGAAGATCTTACTTTATTTGTATTATGTATATCCCACATGGTAATATTATATTGTGCGCTTATCAATTTCTAAAACGATATTACATCTTGAATTGAGAGTACCATTCTTTCATTATGACAAGAAAAACCTACCGTAACTACTTGAGGATGTGCATTAGATAAATCTTATCTTGTAACGTAATCCTAACTGACAAATGACCACAAAGAGGTAAACCAGTCTAGATTGTCTATAGTTGATCGACTCAAGCCAAAAAGGCCAATAGCCCGCTCTTGCTGAAAGTCAAACATATAACCTTGTGGTTACCAAGTAAATGAGTACCATTCTTGATATGTCAAAATGCGTGATATTTTGCCTATAACATGGGGAAGCTAGACATGAACAAAAGGGCAAATTACAGTCCCCCACAATTGTGTGGACCACGGTCCAAAATGACGTCGCTGAATTTTATGAGTTAGAATAATGTACATTATGCATTAGAATAATGAAACTTCTAGAGTAAGATAATATAATATACATTATGTGTTAGAATAATGTACATTATTAGTTATAAAAATGTATATTGCAGCGAATTATGTGAAAAAATTGCACGAAACGACGTTGTTTTTGGACCATGATCTGCCCTATGTACCGATAACTATTGGAACAAAAGGAAGTTAGGAATACTTTAGGAAATGGGAAAGAATCAGCTTTTTCATCCTCCACCTTCAATGCCCCAAAAAGGCTTTGCCTTTCCCACACGTAGCAACATATTTCCTGCTCCTTGCCCGTAAGGGCAGCCTGAGTGGCAAGACCAAGACGCTCGCGGCCGTGAGGTCCTGAGTTCGAAACCGTCTGTCACCCGGGTTTGAGCTGGTCAGCTATGGGCAACCTAGGCTGGTTAACCTCCTTGTGGTCCTTTGCCGGCTAGGATCACAGGGCGAGGGTTTACTCACATACTCAGAAGAGGAGTGGGGTTTGCCTCGATAAACCCAATATTTCCTGCTCCTTTTTCTCAAAGAAGTCATAAAGAAAACAGCAGCTTTAATACTCAACATTAATGGTGGAAACTCAATTTTTGCTTGATGCTTGCTTCTTTAATTTCCACAACATCAATATTGACATTAAGGTACAATGTAATATAAAAACATTCCATTCTGCATTTGGAGGGATAAAAAATGTTCCCAGTTTGTATTCTTGATGTGTACAATGTACTATACTAAGAAATTGTCAACTGTAACATTTGTCTTCAATGATTCAAGTGGAACTTGAAAATGGAAAAAAAAAAAATTAGAAAAAAAAAAAGGCTGAAATATTGAGCATGAATGCATATACCATATGATGATCATGAATTGTGAGCTGAATCTTCAAGCATTAGTCCTTTCAGACTTTTGGCCAACCAGATTGCGGTCTCCCTTGGAGAAACCTTGCCCTTTCCGAAAGGCTTCAGAACAACGGCAAGCTCTTCTAATCGATTGTGCTCCAGTAAGTCGGCTGACAATTCTAATAGCCCTTCGAGCGCCTCTGCCCTCTGCCTGAAAGACTTGACATCTAACGCCTCTTTCACGGGCCTTTCCTCTGCAACTCGAGGGTCGGGTTTTGCTGGTGCTGAAGAATCCGAAGCTGAGACAGGGGAGGCGGGATTGCTGAGGTGTCCTGAATCCATTTCCTTAGTTTTGACATACTCACCAGCAGTACTAGATGATTTTGGAATATCAATCTCAGCACTTACTATGCCTACTAGTTTCCCAACGTTTTCAATCACTGGCTCCTCGGTACTAACCTGGTAACTATCATGATGGATAGCGTTTATGACATCATCAGAAGATGGATTATCAAAAGCTACACTTTGCAAAATAGTGCCATTCTCGAGCTTCAAAGTCTTTTTGGTATCTGAGACAGGAGGGAGGGTGAAGGGGGCATTGTCTGTTTGGGAGGATAACAATTCTTTCAGTTTAAGGTCATCTTCACCATCCATTTCTGAAGTGTGGTCTGATCGAAGCACATTGTTTTGACTCAAGGGAACAAGAGAGGCACCTCTTGTTGAAGAGACACATTCCTTTACGATATGCTTATCATGACCGCTAGATGTAGGAATAGAACTACTAGGAGGCCTGCTAGTTGAAGCATCGTCGTTAAAAGCAGCCAGTGCATCAGAACGTGGGAGGGTATTCTCAAAGGTGAGGGTAATTGTATTCAATTTCTCACGAGCAACATCTCTTTGTTGTTGGTCCTCCTTCAAAGTGTCATCCATATCCCGAACCCTCTTATTATTGTCCACATTATCGGGAGCATCACTTCCCGCCTGCCTCAACACTGCAGGAGGAATCGATGATCGTCTAGTTAAATTAGGTGTTCTTTGTCTCGCCCTGGAAGGAAATCCGTCTTCAGCAACGTGCTTTACAGGCCACGAGGAAGAGATTCTCTCGTGTCTAGGCTTAGTTTTTGGAGAGGAATCGGAAGCAAGCAACTGCAAAGAAAGTAGCAAAACAAATGTGTATGCTCACATATTTAGCAATCTCAGCAAAAAAAATGGCAATTATAACCAATGAAATAAGCATCGCTACCTTATGTTTTTGAGAATGCGTTGCATGATTCCGCTTTCTGGAATCAAAACCAGCCTTTGCTCGATTTTCTCTCATTAGATACTTATTTTCTCTAGTTCTTCCTTCTTTCAACGCCATTTCTATATGTTTTCCAGTAATTGGTTGCTTAGTATCTGAATTACACATCTGTTCCTCATGCAAGACAATTTTTGGCTCGTAATTCTCGATTTTTGTGCAACTACTGATTCCGGGTTGTTTGTTACTGCAATAAGGTTGCCCAGAATTGCATTCATCGTCAGCAAAAGCCAAGTCAGTTTCTGTGCGCTTATCGTCACAATTGAATGCCACGGCTTGAATGTTTCTCTCACTCGGTGCAAAACCATCTCTATCACTGCAAGAACTAGTACTGCTACAGCTTTGAACCACAGGCTTTCGATTGTTATGAACAACGGAAAGAGGTTTCTCGGGGGAACTTGCACGAGGATTGCAGGATGGGCGATATTGATCAACATAGGGCCGCAAATAGGGGTGCTTCAGGAGTTCAGATGCCTAAAAAGGATGAGATCAAGTGGTCAGAAACAAAGAGAATTTTTTTTTTCAATAAGTTACTACCGAAAGGGCTTACAGTAGGTCGATTCTCAGGATTCTTTCTTAGCATGCCCTTAATCAGCGTCTTCCTGATAAAGAATATTGCAAAATTAGCCTTGCAGGAAACCATATATGGTGCAGCATCTACGAGGTTTTTGTACAAATAAGATAGGAAGAAAAGCGGTACTTACATGGATGGAGAATAACATGGAGGAAGCGGGCCAATAGCTGATCGGTTAATCTTGCTTACTAATCCTGCCATGTCCTGAGGCATTATGAAATTTCACCATTAGCTTGAATTAACAAATAGAAGGGAAAAACCACGAATACTGCATTCGTTTGGGAAATGAGCAAATGTGTAGTTGCAATATAATTAATTGAGAATGAACGGGTTTTCTAAGACAACATTCAGAATGATTACCCCTCCCGACGCTATAGAAATAAACAAGTTCAAAGAATCTTACAAATGCTTTGAAGGCAGGCCGATGAGCAGCCATTTCATACATACAGCATCCTAGTCATGAACAAAAAGATTTGGGAAAAGTTTATTAAAAAAAAAAAAGTGTAATATCAAAAGACACTAGAATGGCTTGTTAACTAACACTTCACTTCAGTTTCACAAATCATCATAGTTGGCCTATATTAATTTGAAAATGCTTACCTAGAGACCAAATATCCGATTTGAAGCCATAAGGAATATCTGAAAGAAGTTCAGGGCACATGTAATTGGGAGTTCCAACAACCTGAGGACGTAAACAACAAAAATGTTAGTTCCCGAAGAGGACTCACCGTGCAAGTATTTAAAAGATTCTCACATTTCATTTCTATTTCCTGATTTTCGTCTAGGCTCAAGACCTCAAGTCTGGTGTATGACTTAACTTCGTATTTAGGTTTTATCCGTAGTTCAGAAAAAAAAAAAAAAAAAAATGAAGGAAAAGGAGCCTATAATTAAATCCTTTGGCATTTTCTTCCATCCATACATTAGAAATCGATAGCAAAAAGCATCTGTATTAACACATACTGAAGAAGTCAAGTCATCTTCCTTCAATGTTTTAGCAAGTCCGAAGTCACCTGCACAATGAACAGATCATCTAAAGGGTACATTCTTATCGCTTTTAGAAGATATGAAATTCAACAAAATAACAAAAGTACCAAACTTACCTAGCCGAACATCTTGATCCTTTGTCAGAAAGATGTTAGAGCACTGCCACAGAATAGTATCGTAACTCAATACACAATAGAGCAAACTAAGCCCAACCATAGTTTTTAAAAAAATTAAAATGCATACTTTCAGGTCACGGTGCAGAACAAAACTTGAATGCAGATATTCAACTGCCAACAGTAATTGAGTGAACCACTTCAAAAGTTTCTGCATCGAAAATATCATTTTCAACAGTCAAACAATCCCGAGAAAGTAGAGGAAGATATAAGGATTAACCCGTGCTTGAGATGACAAAAATAGGGGAAATCAAATCATTTGAGAAACATTCTTCCTTTTTATAGGTAAGAGAAATGTCATATCCTATGAATAGCTTAATCTTTTTCCACACGTTGCTGTGTCTATCATACTACATTCAGAATTGCTAGTTTGAGATAACGCTAATAGAAGTTCATACACATACCTCTTCGGGAAAGTATGATCCATTTGCTTTCTTCATCAATTCAGCCCTATAAGAGCACTTAAAACTCAGAAACAAGTATATAAAGTAATTCTAAACAAAATTTTATGTTCTTATGGACCTCATATTTCTTAATAAACTTACATATCGCCGCCTTCACAGTAGCCAATAACAATGCAAACATAGCAACCCTGCAGTTCCATTTGGGAAGATAGCAAACAAAGTCAACTTGAGACGAAAGGCTTCTATAAGTCTATAACTAATTCACTGTCGAATAAAGCCTCTCACCTTCTCCACCCATGCTTCTTTGAATTCAACTATATAAGGGTGTTGAACTCGGGCAATTAAAGCCATCTACACATTGAAATTTCAGTGAGATCTCTGTAAACATTTCCAATTGCTGGGTATTATGCAACCATTTCCAGCAGAGACAAGACACAAAAGGATCAATATCAAATGCATTTACACATAACTAACATCACCCTTTTCTACTAACTGCTCCAAATAGATAAATTTTTTCAGTGGCTGTATATAACCAATCAAATTAATGAAGAATCCAAACAAGAGAAATAATATCAATGTGAAGATTGATGGACACAGAAAATGCAGCACCTCTTGATAAGCAGCTCTTCTGCAGCGCTCCGTTTGTCGTGCTAACCGAATCTTCTTTAGCACATACCTAACATTCATTCCCAGACACAAAAGAGAGAGAATTGATCTTGGGAAACCTTAAAATGCCTAAATTTACAAACTTTAGAAGTAAAAGAGAGGAAAGAGAGTGATTGATACTTCTTTTTCTCTTGTCTGTGATGAACGAGAATTGCAGCACCAAATGCCCCTCTGCCAATCTGTTCCATAATATCATACTGATCCATTCTCGACTCCGTTGCTATTCCCATTTGCCCAATACTCTATCTTTAATTTACTCACTCAATGACAAAAAACACAAGAAGATACTTTAATAAAAAAAACTGAAATTTAAAAACACACAGTAAAGGAAATGGCTCAACTAAACGCCATCATATCATATGCATTCCCATGAAGGGAAGGACTCAATCTAATGTTTGCATCTCCTGCGGTTTCCGCGACCCATTCGCAGATCAAAGTCGAAGAATACCGACAAACACAAATACATATGTATTCGTCTGTTTCTGGGAAAAGGAAACGCAGGGTGCTTTTGCCGGGAGTGGGCGGGTTTTGAAGGCCTTTTTGGCGTTTTCTTGCTTTAATTTTCTTGTTTTGGATGATTGTTTAACCATTCTCACACTCCTCACTACTCAACTGCTCAAGCTTTCTTCAACACTGCGCCTAAATTTGAGTCAACTAATCAAATCAAGTCCTAAAAATTTGCATTTTTATATGATATGATGAATATTGAATACGTAGGAGGCTGACCCCTGGATAGTTGCTCTTCGCCGACAAAATCACTTGCTTTTTAATTTTTATTTCCATAAATACTTGTACAAAATATAGAGTACAAACCACTTTTTCTCGGATAGTAGTAAATAAAATTTAACATCAACCACTTTTAATCCGAATTTGAAATAATTATTTAAATTTAAATTTTGTGAATCACAAATAACATATCGTAAGAGAATAATGAGGAGTTTGAATTGAGTTGTCACATTTACTATATTCATTCAAAAAATAATCTTTTCTACAAATTAAATAACAATGTATGTGCCATGTAATATGTAGTGTAATGTGATCCAGATCATTTAAACGAGTGGTCAAATTGATTCTATAGACAGAAAAAGTTTGAAAAAATATAGAATAAAAAAGCATGACCAATATAACACAATTAGAATTTAGAAATTAAATCTTTTGTAAAATCACTAATATAACAAGGTTTATGTTATGGACCTTAACAAGGTTTATATATATATATATATATATATATATATATATATATATAAATATATATATTTATATTAAAATAT
>CM008342.1:39265926-39285468 GCA_002525835.2 Ipomoea batatas | reverse complement strand
CGAAGAAGTACAAAGTCAATTTAAGAAAAAAAAAAACTTTTAGTTATTGCCAAAAATATTTCTGCTGGAGTTTTGCCTTTGTATTGCTTATTTTATGTGTTAGTGGACCAATGTTCTTTTATTGTGTATAACATGCAATGTATGAGCTGTACTATATGAATTTAATACATTTTCCCCCACTGATTGCCATTAATCCCATCTTTGGTTTCTTAGTCTATGCAACTTTGATTTGTTTTAGATGAATGGTCAAATGTGGCTTCACCAAAACCATTTCCATCTAGACCTGGAATTCTAATACTATGGTTTACCGTTTACCTTAATGGTTAAGTCATTCTAAGCTATTCTAGTGTATAAAAGCTGTACTTGTAGCACATTACATGTCATGATTTAAGAATGTCCTAAAGGGACATAACATGGAGTTGAAGGAAGAATCGGGGATTGGGAATCCACCACGACAGGGAGGAGTTGCGGGGAGGAGAGTGGTGGTGATAGGCGGAGGAGTGAGTGGCTCCCTCGTCGCCAAGTCTCTGCAATTGCAGGCAGATGTCACACTTATTGACCTGTAAGCTCCCTTGTACTGTTCTCTTCCCACTTGTAAGGTTTAATTTCTTCCATAAATGTTTTGATTCCATTCTGTAAACAGGAAGGATTATTTCGAGATACCATTCGCAAGCTCGAGAGGAATGATAGAGCCTGCGATTTCTGAGAGATCAGTAATCCACCACAAAGACTATCTCCCCCATGGCTGCCTCGTTGTTTCTAAAGCCATTAATGTCACCAGGTCTGAAGTCCTGACTGAGGATGGCCGTTCGGTTGCGTATGATTACTTGGTTATTGCTACTGGACATGATAATCCAATTCCCAGAACTCGAACTCAAAGATTAGCAGAGTATCAAGCTGGTATGTTATATGTAACAGTTGATTATATATAACTCTGAAACGGAATTTAGTAAGTGATGTTTAATTGTTTATACATCTTTCTGGTGCAACTGTGCTAGAATATGAAAAGATAAGGTCTGCGGGTTCCATTTTGATCATCGGGGGAGGGCCAACCGGGGTAGAACTAGCTGCAGAAATCGCGATTGAATTTCCTGCAAAGAAGATCACTCTGGTGCATGATGGATCCAGGTTGCTGAAGTTCATTGGGAGAAATGCTGCAGGCAAGGCTCTAGGCTGGCTGAGATCGAAGAACGTTGAAGTTAAGCTGAGGCAATCGGTTAATCCAAACAGCATCTCGGATGGAAGCAAAACATATGTTAGTTCTCGCGGTGAAACTATCCGAGCAGATTGTGTGTTCTTGTGCACTGGAAAACCAGCAGGCTCAGCCTGGTTGAAGGAGACAATGTTGAAAGACAGCATGGATAATCTAGGAAGATTGAAGGTTGATGAGGGGCTCAGAGTGAAGGGTCATAGGAACATCTTTGCCATTGGAGACATCACAGATGTTAAGGTGAGAATCCAACAATGTGTGACTAGAGAATTGTTGGGCAGAGGCCAGTAAAAGATCAAGTCCAACACCTGCCTCTCGAAAATGTGGTGGCAGTATATAAGAAAATAAAGTTGTGCATTTGCTGTGAGCTATAGCTTTTGGCGTAATGGTAAGCGTTTGATCCTAACAGTTTCCATGTTGTAAACAGGATATTAAGCAAGGGTCGTCGGCTCTAAAACACGCTCTGATTGCAGCGAAGAACTTGGAGATGATGATGATGAGTAGTGGGCAAAGGGATGGCAAACTGGCAGCATATAATCGCCGATCATCCCCGACGGTGACTGTTTCGCTGGGAAGGAAAGAAGGTGTGACTGAAATGGCATTCGGAACAGCCATTGGAGTTCTTCCGGGGTTGATAAAGTGCAAGGATTTATATGTTGGTGAAACTAGGAAGTTGCTGGGGCTTAATTATTGATCCACAACTCCAATCAAAGCCTTCAACTTCGTGTATAAGTGGTAACAAATATTAGTATCCAATTTAAACTTTACATGGCCGTATTAAGAATGAATCTATGTCATGATACGACACAATAAGAGAAGTATTAAATTTGAATTTTACATGTTACCTTAATAGTATTACCTTAGAACATTGAATTAGAAATGGAAATAGATCCAATAGATAACAATCATATCGTTCATATAATTAATATCCACACAATTTCAAAAATATGTAAACAAAACTATCATATAATTATATTTGCACTTCACCATTATTCATTTTGCATTCATATAATTCCATTCTACTTTTAAAAATGAATTTACTTTCATTTTAATTTTTCTTTTTTAGAAAAAAAAAAAAAAAAAACAAGAGATAAAAGTAATAGATGACCCTGATTTACAATATAATTTACTTATCTTCTTGATATGTTTGAGCTTTGAATAATCTATTAATCTCAATCCTCTATAATAAACTCTCATTTCTCACCAACCAAATCCTCTCAATCACGCCAATGACTTTGTGGTTTAGTGGCATCCGATAGTGGCATTTGGTTGCACCTCATGTTGGAGGGGGCAGGTTCGAGCCTCACAACTGCATCTATAATACTACCTATTGATTTTTTATTTTTTTTCCTTCACTCCCATTTTCTATTTCCTATTTCCTATTCACACATGTAAAAATTCCTTTAAAACCTCACACTATTGAGGATGCCCTAATAACCAAAGTTTTTAAAAATATAAAACCATTATTTATTGAATTGAAAAAGTTGGATTATTGATGAATTAACTAAACTTGTTTGATTCAATGAGTTAGTTCAATTTTAACCGAAATTTGCACATCTTAAGGATTTGGAAGTAAAAGATAGATTGAAAAAGACTGTTAGCCAAGTTATGGACCTAAGGATGTTTCCATATTTGGAATGAAGTCAAAATAAACATAAAATCCTCCTTATAAACTTTTTAAAATAGAGTACTGAGTAGTGAGTACATACATATGCAGAGCACATTGTGGCGTAGAATTTTTTGGAAAGGGGAGAAAGCAAAGTAGAAAACGTTGGTGCAGCCCTGGCCTGGCATTAGCTAGCTAGCCAGCCATCAACTCGACCACTATCACATTACAAATCTGCAAAGGATCTTCGATCAATATTTAATTAAAGACTTTGATCTCTGGATGATCTGATCTTGCCTGGACTGCATGTCTGCATGATGATGTGATGGTGATGGTGATGATGGCGAGAAGTGAAGTGATAGAAGTGGAATGGGAGCAGCTTTCCGTTAGCTTAATGGCGTCATTTGGACACGAAACGAATCTCTCTCCATCATAAATTTATCTCATCTGGACAAACTATGCTCAATTACTAATAATTATTAAACGTCAATCCGCCTCCATAAATGGCATAATCCCAGAAAGCTTGACCTTCAATTAACAAAAGAAAAAAAAATAGATGTAATTTGATACTCGTAAATGATTAGAGCATTTAAAATTTGGAATCGGTTAATGAATGCGTATCGGATGGATCTTCCATTCCTATGTGGTCTATATGTATGTAGAGATGGAGGTAGCTAGCTGGCTGTCAGGCCTTTCATCGTATCTTCGTAGCGCCCTGAAAGGGCTGCTGCCGCCCTATAAATATATATGCAATTTTTTTTTTCCCTCATCATTTTTTTATTTAAATTAAAATAATGGAAATCCACCTCTATAAATTGGGTGCTCATGCACTTGCTTTTGCATGCCAAGCTACAATATAATATAATATAATTTTCTCATACTGATCGAGATGGCGTACACAATGAAGCTTCTGAGTTTAACTTTCATGGCAGCCATTTGCTTCTTCCTCCTTGCAATGGAATCACAACCCCTTGGTCTCTCTCTCTCGATCTTCTTTCTTTTTTTTTTTTCTTTTTTTTTTTTGTTGTTGTTGTTGTATTTATTCTCTTACTTTAATTTACTTTTATATTTTGCATGGGATGATATGGAAATGCAGATGGGAAGATGGTGGGAGGTGAAATAAAGAGCAGAAAGGTACAATGGGGGGATGATGATAAGGAGAAGAAGGAGAAGATGGTGGAGTGGGAGTTGAGGGAGGCGCCTATGGGTCCAGATCCTCTGCACCACCATGGCGGTAGCCCCATCACCCGCACCAGGAATCAACCTTAATTAGCCTAACCACTCTCTCTGTCTGGACGATGATCCCACTTAGGATATGATCGGTTTTGTGCCTACTTAGGTTTTGCGTAGCCACTCATCACTAGTGTTTTTTTGGTATGCTTTATTGCATGCATGTACAAGAATGCATGCGTTATGTACGTAGTTGAATTGTAGCTACACCCTTCACTCTTCCTTGTAATATATAACGTTCCCTTAATATGTGTGCAAATTATGTAATCCTCCCCCCAAGGTTGAATTCATAATCCAAGAGACAAGAGTAGCCCACAGTACTGGTCCGATCGAGTATTTGGGATGATGCAAATCGACTTATTAACAAACAGGGCTAAATGTCACTATACACAAGAGATCTGCCACTTTGAACATAATCCCCACAACCGTGGTTGAATTATTCGCCTAATTCTAGTTTAATTTATGGGTGGTTTTGTAGGAAAATTTAACTCATTAAACATGTCCACAAGTATGTTATTAATTGATGAAGATACATCAATCTTATGAGGGTTGTTTTTTTTTTTTTAATCACACAAATGAATTAATCTTTATTCTCCAATATATTAACTCTATAAGTATTGATATTTTTTTTTTCTTGAAGTAAAATGATTTATTGATTATCAAACACCACACAAAATTCAAATGTATTTGAACAATTGTGTGTGCAGTGGTGTTTGAACAGCTAGCCAGCGGAGCCACCTTTCAGTAATGTCTGAAAAAATTGACACTAAATCAATCAGCCATCGCTGCTGGTCTTTCCAATTCCATATGAGTACGTAGTTTCGTTACCCACTGTATCTCTCAATCAGGTCCTCCAAATTTTGAGTTTATATATGTCACCTCCCCCTAGGTGTGTTGTCCTTTTCCATGCAAAATCACTTAAAATTATGGGAAAAAAATTTATATATATCAAAAAACATAATGGAATCTATAACTTCGATAGAGTAAATTGCATTTTGGATCCTAAATTTATAAGTAATAGTTCATTTTTAGTTTTTTTCTTTAAAAAGAAATCTCTTTTGCTCCTAGTATTATTGTGTCATGACCATTTTTGTCTTCCGTCAACAAAATCATTTAAATAACGTTAAATACAAAGGCCTTTTGCTCTATTAAATTCTAAATGTTAAGTTCTTTTTTTTGTCCTATATTTATATGTGTTACTCAATTTTTACTCTTTTTTTTTTCTTCAAAATATCCTTGTTGGTCCAAACATTTTTTGTGGCATGATCATTTTTGGTCCATTGTCAACAAATATGTTTAAATGACATTAAAAATGATGTTATTAACCTCAAAATCCTTCTTTTTTATTGGTAATAGAACCAACAAATTTAAATTTTATGAGGTATGTAGCTCAAGTGGCAAGTGAGCTTTCAAGAGAACTGTAGTTCAATTCCCACAAGCAATGATCCTCTCTAGACTTAGATAGGTGGATCCTTTTAACGGGGGCATACTAACGACTGCGACCGCACGGGAAGCAGTTGGCACATATGAACTAACATGTTGTTACTATTGCTGGTTCTCGTGCGAACTGAATCGCAATCTTGGATAAATCTAGGGTCGGTCGTCCATGTGTAAGTACTATTGCTGGTTTCGTGCGAATCGAAACGCAATTTTGAACAAATCTAGGGTCGGTCCTGACCATGTGCAGGCATGATGATATCACAGAGCCCCAAATTGAAGGTTCAATTTTTTTAATTTTGATAGGATGCAATAGAATATTTGGAAGATTTGGTTTCCTAGAATAGTACAGAAGTAGAGAGTAGTGAGTGGCGTCAGGTGGGAAGCATCTTTGATGCATGCAATATGCTATGCAGCTGGAAAATGGCAGAAATGAAATCTCAGAAAAGTGGACAGAGACAGTGGGTATGGGAAAGGTTCACTTTTCAGTTTATCTAAACATAACAGAAACTCCAGTCCTATAGGCATTATATGCAGTATTTGTTGTGTATTAAATACTACTGATGCTACTACTTACCAGGCAACCTCATAATTATACCATGTTTTTATTGGTTCTAATGGGACATTTTGACTTGGGAACCTTATCTTTATTATTTTAAAAAAAAAAGATTATATTCTCAAAAAAAAAAAAAGATTATGTTCATTTTAAAGAAATATGCTAAAGACCTGTATAGTTATTGTTTTTTTTTTTCTGGCCCAACAGAGAGTGTACAAAGTCAAGGGTACCAGTCCAACAAACGGCGGTCCAAATAATAAATAAACAAATAATAGAGGGATTAGAAAATAAATACAATAAATAAAGAATTCATGGACTAATAAATAAATAAAGAATATTAACCCAACTATATTACCACGAAAACTTGAACCCAGGCACACCAGTAGGAGGAAGGAAGACTTGACCACTAAGCTAAGGAGTGGATTGTGATCTGAGAGATGATTTTCTTGGACCAGACCCCACTTTTATACTGTTGATGGGCTCCCTGACACTCTCCACATGTAAGGTATCAAGATGGCGCCAACTGCCCACCAAACACGCGTCTCACGTCTTCCCGTCACGACAGCCCCCGCCATCCACCATTCCACGTACCCAGAGTTTTCGGTCAAACCCCGAGGAAAAGGGCATAGAGGACACGACTGCGAGAGACGCGGAGGCACGGCTAGCCGTGGGGCGCGACCGGCGCGCCGTGGCCCTAGGCGGCGATCGCCCCCCACGGCGCCCCCTCCGGAGCGGTGGTGGCTGATGGTGCCCCCGTTGCTCCTTGCATGCACTGATCATCCTCCTGGCTTGCACCACTCTACCTGGGCCTACCATCCTTGCTTATTGGGCTTGATCCCAACCAAAAAAATTGAGCCCATACCCCATAACCCCATCACATGCATAGATAAAAATTGAGAAGCAACCTTGCGGGGCTTAACTCAATCATTCAAATGTCACCCTGAAAGTCTTGAAAACGTGAGGGGGTCAGTGGAGATCCAAAGCCAACAAAAAAAAAATAAAATGAACAGAGTCGGGAAATCTAATGTATCCAAAAAAAAATAAAAAATAAAAAATAAAAATTGAGAAGCAACTTGAACCACTCAGTACCCACCACTTTAAGTGGGTGTAACTACCCATAAACTACCTCCAGAAGTGGTCATTCAACAACATTTTAACATGGGTGTATGAAGAGAGGTAGGTACAAGTCACCTTTGTTTTGTCTTATATCCTTTTATCAGCAAATCATTTGGGCACTAGGAGTGAACTATCCTTGATAGGCCATAAGGGGTATTATCCCTAACAATGTGCATCATACTTGTAACTTTAACCTTAAATTAACACTTCAAATGAAATTGACATTTCAGTTTGATTTTTAAAGATTGTTTTAAATATACTAAATACAATGTTTACATTGGGATATTTTTCATTGAGTTAATATTTATAATTAAAATAATTCAACTAAAAGTTCACTTGCCAAAAAAAAAAGTAGATATAAAAGCAGAAGTTACCATTTTATTCTTCCTCATATTGCTTTACATGTTATTTTGTGATGCTACATGTTATTTTGTGATGCAGATAGCCACTAAAACTTGTCTTAATTACACTCAAAAAGCTATCATACATGTATGTTACTTGTACCACCATCTGTTCTCTTGTGTAAAATGTTGTATGTATCTACACAAGAAAGCAATTTGGTATGTAGCTCCAAGAACAGGTTGCTTTAACTTTATGGTCCTGTTATATCTGCTCTTTTAGGGATACCAAGTAAAAATGCACAAAATACTAGCACGAATAAACAGATGGACATTTATTCTGTACCCAAAATCGTCTTTTCCCAGCGCTCTCGAGCATCTGTAGAGGAGAATGAAGAATGCTTCAAATTTGCTGTCTTGCCTGATGCATGCCACTGAAATCTCCAGTTTTTTCGCAGATGGGCATATAATTTGTAGCTCAAAATCGTCTTTTTCCCAGCTATCGAGGATCCACAGATGCATTTGCCAATACCGAAGCCTTTGAATGAGTGCTTCCTTTGCTGTCTTGACTGATGCCACTAAAATCTCCAGTTTTTTCGTTTTGCCAAGCCATCAGCATTTGCGGAAGAGGAACGGTGTAATCAATATCGGCCAACACCTGTGTTTGTTGTTGTTCTTCGTCTTCTACGGGTTTCCACTTGTGAACCAGTTGGGATAGCACGTTCACAACGTGTCCCATATCGGGCCGGTGATTAGGATCCCTTGCGGTGCAATGTCGGGCTAATTCACTTACAGTGCAAATACTATCATAGATATCTTCTTTTGCATTCATGGATGGGTCAATAGTGGCAATGATATTCTCTTTGTTGAATTTCATCGCCCAAAACCACTCGAATAAAACCCGGCTTTCCTCAGAACGGTGTTCATCGAGTGCTGTTAATCCAGTCAAAAGTTCCATCAACACCACCCCGAAGCTGAAGACATCAACTTTTGTCGTAACTTTCCCTGTCACTGAAAATAAGACGTAGATTAAGGCAAACAACTTTATATGCAGCTTTGTACGCTATGTTTCAAGAAATTCAGAAACAGAAGTTTCTTAACGCTAAATTGTGCTCATCAAATAGTGACCTATGTAGGATATGTTTCCAAAAAAAAAAAAAAAAGTTGTACTATGCAATTTCAAATGCTTGGCTGAAAAGGGGAAGCTGTAGATAATGCTTTGAGTGTGCTTAGAGAGAGACATAATAAATACGGAGTAAAATTAAAGAATCCACACACTATATGGAATGCATTAATGAACAGCAGATCTCTTTTGTACATCATATATATCAGCCAAAGTTGGTAACTGAAGAATATAATGGTAGCATCATTAATCTGTTTGGTTCTTAATATGCTTATTTTCTTTACATTATCTTGCCCTTCCCTCGCTCCAAGGGCCCACACCCTGGCCTGACAGAATTTGTGGAGATAGTAAATCACGGTAACCCAGCGGCCCATTAGGTGGGAGGACCAGTGTTTGGTGCCCGCAAGGAGCCCATCACGTTGGATGTAACTCCCACACTGAGGCGGACAGGGTTTAATCCTGCGTATTTGCCCACAATCTACCACCCAGTAACCAACAGAGCTACCCGTGCGGGCTCCTTTATAGTGACATTTACAAAGATACTAATATATGCCTCCTTGTATAACGTTCTAAAACTTGCATGTCTAAAACCAGAAGATGCAACCTGCTATAGTGTGTTGAGAAAAAAGAGCCGGGGAGAATAGCGGTAATTAATGGTAAAAAAGACAATAGCCTAACATGAACTGGTAAAAGATTATAATTTGTTACCTGCATATTCAGGAGCAAGGTATCCAAATGTCCCTGCAAGCCGAGTTGCAACAGACATCTCTCTGTCAGGAGCAAGTTTGACTAAGCCAAAATCTGAAACTTTAGCTCGAAAATCATCGCCCAATAGAATATTGGAAGATTTGAGATCTCGGTGTATAAAGCTCTGGTGTGCAAGACTGTGAAGATACTCCATTCCTCTAGCAACGTCTAATGCAATGCTCAACCTCTGAGTCCATGATAGAGGGTCTAGGTTCAGTTTCTTCCACATGAAAAGGTGCCTACTTAAAGCTCCCTGAGGCATATATTCATACACCAAAAGTTTCTCATTACCCTCAACGGAGTAACCCAAAAGTGATACCAGGTGGCGATGCCGGACTTTTGAAAGAACTGCAATTTCAGCGTGAAATTCATCCAACACTTTGTTATTGATCATCCCGGCTTCCATTCTCTTCACTGCTAGTGGAGTACTATCTTGCAGCACTCCTTTGTAAACCACTCCAAAACCACCACGGCCAATTTCGTTCTCGGGTGCAAAATTATTAGTTACTGCACGAAGGACCTGGACTGGAATGATTAGGTATCCACCCTTCACCATATGAGTAGCTTCCAACCCGCCACTATTTTCACTTGCAGCATGACTCCCCAGTATACCAAGACTGGGATTTTCAGATGTTTTAGTCTTGAACTCTTGGTTGGATGGGCCTTTGGGATGGACCACGGTTCCACCAGAAATCTTCTTCGACTTTTTTCTCTTCCTGAGGCAACAAAACAAAGCTATTCCGAGAAACAGAATTGCAGAAGTAGCACTAATAGCCACAGTGATAATTACGACAGACTTCAAAGAACTTTGCCGTTTCTTCCGATCCTGGGCCAAACTTGGAGACTTTGACGCCAAATCAGAACGGGAACCTGGGGAAGGTGGACTACTGAATGATGGTGGCTGATTACCTGGACTTGGTACTGGATTGCTTCCTTTCGGTGTTGGTGGTGAGTCTATAGTTGGACGATGAGGCGACTTGGATTTACTATCATCAAGACCGGGATTACCATTGGTAAGAATCCTCACCCCATTACGAAACTTTGGTAATGGCTGATCAAAATTGTTGCCACTTATGTCCAACAATCTCAAATTCCTCAATTTTGTCAAATCCGTTGGCACTCGACCATGTAAATTATTTCCTGCTAAGTGAATTTCCATCAGCGAATCCAAGGCTGCAAGTGAAGGACTTAGAGTACCATTAAGATTAAGCTTCTGCAGGTTAATAATGGAAACATGCCCACTTGGAGTGCAAGTGATACCAAACCATGGCCCTTTGCACGGATCATTACCAGTCCATTCATTCGCCAGATGATGTGGATAATTCAAATCTTTAAGAAACTCCAACAGCGCATCAACTTCAGGAGCACAAGGTTCGCCAGGGCTCGATTGACAGAAAGAATTTGACGAATAGGTGACATCAGCAGCTTTAAACTTTGGAATAGCACCCATTAGCTGATTATTGTTCAAATCCAGTGAGTGCAGATTTAGATCAGCCAAACCTTTGGGAATCAGACCAACAAGTTCATTTCCATTAAGGTTGAGGTCCTTCAAAGAAGTCAAATCCCCAATGTTATCAGGAATTTGGCCAGTAAATGCATTCCCGTGAAGCCAAACCGATGTAAGCCCAACCATGGATCCTATTACGTCGATTGGACCAGTCATCGAACCACCTTCCTGATTATTCAACCACAGAACCTGCAGCAGCGAATCACGAAAAGTGTCTGGTATCTCGCCTTCAATCCTGTTATATGACAGCTTCAAGGCAGTGAGAGATGGCATCTTCCCAAAAAAACCTGGCAATGGGCCAGCAATATTGCAAGAGGAGCACGAAAAATTAGTGAGCCGAGTTGATTCCTGCAGCTCACTGGGAATAGACCACCCTGCAGTCTTGTTAAACGGGTTCTTATCCAAAGCCAAAACGCGAACATTACTAAGCCCATGGAAGAAATCCGCGGGGATAGTATCGAATTCGTTCCCATCTAAGTAGGCAAACTTCAAATTAGACAACCCACTAAAACTAGGCAATTTCCCATACAAATTGTTCTTCTGAAGCCCAAGATTCTGCAGCTTATCTAGCTGGTTAAAGTCCTGAGGCAAAGTGCCCTTCAGACCCAAACCCTTGGCTTGAATTTGTGTCACTCTCCCCCCAGAGCAGAACACATAAGGCCATGCAGGAGGGCCACAAGGGTCATTCCCCTTGACAGGCCATTTTAGGAGCTCAGGATTTTCCAATCCATTTCTGAATTCCTTAAGAATCCTGAAATCATTCGCATTTGTCGCGCTCCAAACCACATTCGCACACAACCAAACAAACACCACACAGCTATATACATACACACAGAAAACTCTGTGATCCACATCCATAATCATGCATCTTCATCATGATCATTCGACATTACTATGCATATATCCGTACCAAGTTCCTCCCTTTTTTCCTGAACAATAAAAAAGAGAAAAAACCCATATAGAGAAAGTCTGTCCTACAAATCGAGAAACAGGGAACAGGGAGAAATGGAACAAACCTCTATTGGAAAGCCACGATGATGGAGCCCGTAGTTGAGAAATGTGGGTTGTCTAGATGTTGAATTGAGTTAAAATTTCACCATATCCATTAGGGTTTTTAATCCTTCTTTGCATGTCGGATCAAACCCTAAAATGGACTGCAAAATTTCCCACCCTCCCCCTCTCGCTGTGCTCTGTGTCCCTCTCTCTCTCTCTGTTTCTCTTCTACTTCTATGGTGTTTCCTCTTTTTAATGGGCTTTTTTTTCTTTTCTTTTTTTCTTTTTCTGTTTCATTTTTTTCCAACAAATTTTTTTTCTTTATTTTTAATAGTAAAATATAGAAAGAATTAGTACATACGGAGTAGTTCTTTAATGTTTAATGTTTACTGTAGTTTCATAGATTTTTTCCTTATATTGAATTGTGATGAATTTTAAAACATGAATGGTTAGCATTACAAGTGTAAATGCAACGGTTATTGGATGGACCGTGGTGGTCCACACAGCTGGGTAGACCACGGTTCAAAAACGACGTTATTTTTTTTTTCGCGTCTCTTTGCAATATACATTTTTATAACTTATAATGTACATTATTCTAAAATCATAAAATACATTATCTTACTCCATAAATTTTATTATTCTAACACATAATATACATTATTCTAATACATAAAGTACATTATTCTAACACATAATGTACATTATTCTAACACATCAAGTACATTATTTTAATTCATAAAATTCAACAATATCGTTTTGACCGTAATCTAAATAATTGTGTGAAAATCATAATGACATGTGTGAGAGGAGCATTAAATATTTAAATATTTTGTGTAACGTACTAAGGTGGACCCATTTGACTCCTAACAATTTAATCCCTATTCACACTGATTTCATGCATCTTAATTAATACATATTATCTATATTCCTGATAATATTTTTAAAAAAAAATCTATTATCATCTAAATATTGATGTTATTATATAAAATAAAAATATAATTGTGATTAATTGATTCAATATTTAAAAATAATTTGACCAGATATAAATAAAATAATATAGAAGTTGTTACAATATATTTTCCCTTTTAATATGTAATTCAATGTATGTCAACCTCTTTGTCTGCATGTTTTGATTAGTAGGTAAAATGTCATTTTCTGCTGCTCCTTGCCGACACTCCTCCAACGTTATTGTAGTTAGGTGAAATAATGCAATATGTGATTGCTAACATATTCAATAAATAATTTAGGTTAAGAGAGACAATCTAGTATCTTGCTATCAAAATGTGGCATTGATTATATTACAAAAAAGTATAAGAAAATAAAATTATGTTTTTGTTATTAGTTATAGTTTTTGGTTTAATGGTGAACGTTTAAGCCTGACAATTAAGATACGTAAGTATAATAAAATAAAATTATATTATTATTACTAGTTAGAGTTTTTAGCGTAATGATAAGCGCATAATCCTGAGAATTAAAATTTATAATATATTTATTTTACTACTAAAAATAAAAAAATAATTTATTTATTTACAAATTAAGTGCATATTAATTTTATTGATTGACTTATGATTGTTTTTGTTAATAAATTTAATTTTTGTAGCGTTGATATATATATAGGCATGATTTGCTTGATATAAAGTAACAGATTTGATTTTGCAATATATTTTAAAAGTGCTCATAATGATCTACAACATTCTACCTCAATAAAAATCATTTAAAATGTTTTTTTTATTCAATGAAATTCTCCATGATTAATAACACATGAAATGCCCACATTTGGCACATACCTATTGTTCAAGTTAGTCAAGTGATGCACAGTGCCTCCAATCTAATTCGCCTAACAAAAAAAAAACACTTAAAAGTTCGACACTGAGGAATTAATCATGAAATCTAGTTTGTATCAAGTTACAATTGTACTAAACTTTTTACATTTGACATAACATGTGGAATTGAACTAGAAACATTGTTGTTACTAAGCAGGAGCCACCACTTATCATGACTGAATCGGTTAAAGATGCAAGTAGTACGAGCCAATTAAATGTCTTATGCATCAAAGATCTTGGTTGGTGAGGCTCGGCCAATTGTTGCCACTTCCTCGCGTCTCCTACGTTTGCTTCAATACTCCACAAGATTGATGAAGTCACAACAAATGCTGGCCAATTAGATGCAGTTGGTAACTTCGACATCAAAGAATTGATTTCAAGCTTGAATGAGTTTAACAGTGGCATCGATTCTAGTGGAGTAAGTGTTCATGTTCAACATAATTTTGACTCTGTTGCTCCATGACAATCTATATGAGGGTTAGTGCCAGGTTTACTTCAAGCTGAAATACAAATAAATCCTAAATTTTGACATAGACAGAAGATAAAATGGAAGGTATCTAAAGTTTTAAAACGATATCAACATCATAAAAATCTAAGTGCAATGGTTCTAACATATAATACTTGGAGCACCATTGATAGTATTAACTTTTTAACTACCCATCATTAATGCAATATAGATAGAATTTATAGTATACGTACTCATTATATTATCGAGCATGACTATTAATTTTAAATGTAATAAATTAATTATAATAAATGTCATATACTAAGATTTAATAATAATAAAAACAGTGTAAAATATTACTGGAATCCTGTTTGGAAATACCTTGGTTCAAATAATAATTAAATACAAAAATAAACAATATAATTATAACAAGACTTACCTTTCAATTAGAAACTTTTTTATTATTATTATTATTATTATTATTAAATATATTAATATGTGATTATGTGAATACCAATTTTCAAAATTTAATGGGTCACAGTGTCACACTCCAATTGTGTGAGTCTGTCTCACAGATCTTTATCCGTAAAATGTGTAAGATTAAAATGAAGTGTAATATTTATACTAATACATGTATAGGGGGACCAAAGCACACATCAAATCAAAGCACTCGCCCCAATCCAAAATTTCCTCCTTAAACAAACCCACTCCAATTCAAGGAAAACACATGTTTCAGCTCATTACAAAGAATCCACTATATGCTGACCAAGACCAAGCTGTTGGAGACTTGGAGTAACTATAGTTGCTCATTTTTGTGTATCCTTCCCTCTTTCTATATTCACGAAAAATCTATCCAGATATATTGGGGGTGTTTGGCAAACGGCTGATAGCTGGTTGATTTAGCTAGTAGTTGATGGCTGATTGCGTTAACTGGTTTGACCAGCTGGTTGTGTTAGCTGGTTATAAAAAACTGTTTGGTAAATTAGCTGTTTATTAGTAGCTGATTGAATGTAAAATGACATTTAAGGGTATTATTATTATTATTTTTATAAAATAACAAACACACCACCCATTTAAAAGTAAATCCCATTGATTTTAAAGGATAAAATAGTCAATATACCATTGTTTCCAACCAGCTAATACAAAAAGCTACATTCATTAGCTTTTCAATTTTCAGCTTATTGACCCAATAAGCCATTTATCAAACACTTCAAAATAGCTTATTGGTTGGTCAAAAATCTAAACTTGGTCAAATAAGCTAAAATTTGGCTTATAAGCCAATAACCAAACACCCCAATATCTTTTGGAACGATTTACATCTTTTGTGTGACTTACACATTATTACATAAGAGTGAAATTTATTCAGTATATACATTCATGTAATGGCAACATGTTTAATTTTTCTTGTTATCCAAAAATAAATCTACAAGTTCAAAAAAAAAAAAACACAATCAATCAAACAACATCATGTGAAATTATCAATTATCTGTCGCGAGTGTACTAATGATAATCAAGTACTACTTAAATATGATCCCATATTGTCTTTGTAAGAAATTATAGAGTAACATAAAACTTAGTTCACTAAAAAATTGTGATGTTAGTACTTAATAACTTGAAAGTTTCCCTCCTAAAAAAAAAAGTGTATGGTGTGAAAGTTACATGTTGAGAGAAGTTTGTATAAGCTATCACAAACATAACTTTATTAAGGAATAAGTCCTGATACAATCCTACACTAATAAAGTAATAAATTGTATAGTGATACTTCAAAGATCCTCACATCTATAGACTAGTCTTTAGAGATATAAACTATTTTCTTCAATTTGATTATGACAATTTTAAGAATATGGTTTTTTGATAGTTTTTGTCAGAAAAAAATTCAAAGATGATTTTTTGTTGATGTGGACAATAGTTTTTGAGGTGATTTTTTCTTACAAAAACAAGTTTTTTATGGGTCCCAGATGAGAGAAATAGTAGAAAGCTACTATTTTTGTGCCCGTTGGGCACACATTCAGCACCTAAGCAGGCACGTACACTGCACGCCCAACTTGCCCGTCGCTTTTTTTTTTTTTTTTCATTACAAAAATCGTGACATGTAGAAAGCTAATGAGGATTCTCTTAGAGCATCCTTATCAGTGGAGTTATTTCATGGTTTTTTAAGAATTTTTGTAAGTGTGATTATGAAAGAGAATATGGGAGAAAAAAAAAGAAATCAAAAGCAAATTCTGACAATTTAAAAAAAAAAATGAAAAGTAATATATAAGTCAGAGTGACCGCCAGCGCTTATGGATTGCACTAATATCTACATTCTAGAGATTCAAACTACCAACTTCATGCTTTAAGTGAACTTTGACCATCTTTATGGTTTAAAAAAAGTAGAGAGTAATTGTAGATATATGCATGCATGCATGCATGCATATACACCACACCACAAACATGAATGCTAAAGAAAAATAGTGCTAATTTGCTGAACAAATCCCTTCCTATCATCTCCCATCTCTCTGTACCTCAGATCTGAATCAACACTCCATTTAAAAGAAAATAGTTTCTTCACCTACACAAACAAACTACTGCTTCAAGGAGATGAATCAAATAAACTACTTTATGCAAATCAACACTCATCCTAGCTAGCTAGGGATACATATATATGTTCTAGAGCCTCGTTGCGCTAAGAGTCGGGCTCAGCAATACATACATTCTGGAAATACAATACTCACTCAGGTCGTCTCAAACGAAATCTTCCTAGCCCAGATCGAGCTCGGGTTTAGATACAGGAGCGCGAGAGTTAACGTAACATTTGGACCCCACCGAAAGGATCTACCTGGAGTGAAGTTAGTCATGGCAAGCACGATGGTCGGTCGCTCAGCTCGCTCTTAACCAGACACAGGCCGTTCGTGCCATGGTGGATCATCAGTGCAAACTACTGGCTGTTGGGACTGACGACGCTGCTTGGTGGAACTGGTGAGCCTTCATTGCTTCGTTATCAGTACCATTGGGCGTTTCCACTCCATTTTTTGTTGTTTGCTCCAAGAGATGAACGAGGGATATAAATACCTCCATCCTCGTTATGTCTCTATTAGCCTGTAGCATATAACGTTAGCATCTCTTGTTAGAAGGCCTGGAAAAACCGACTTTAAAGAAAAGTGTCCGTGGGGCACACCAAAAATGCAATTAGGGCAGCAAATTCAGGTAAAGGAGGTATTTACCTCAACAGCAAATCGTGCCCATATTTTCTCATTCTTCGTTTCCATGACCCCCTTCAAGATAGTCAGTCCTAATCCTCGAATAATGTCAGCAATTTCCAAGAAGAAGCCTCGTTGTTCACAAAGCATCTGTGGCAGACCAAAAGACACAAACTAAGCATCTGATCATGTTCAGATTTATGTCATCTAAGGAAGAACACACCAACCTCCACAAGCATCTGACGAGGCTGATTCAGATCCTCGACAATGATAGGGCAGACCATAGATTCTGATCCAACTTCATATGCCCATGTTGCTCCCCCTTCAAAATTATCCTTAAGACGTAAGCCTCCTTCCTTGCCAATAATCTACAGCTCCAGAAAATAAGAGGCGTTAAAAAAAACAATCTAGAATATAATTTTGCCTCTACAATCATCTAAATTTATCTATCAAATGATACTAGGTTACTAGCAGTAGATTTTGGTAAAGGATTATTATGGCACCTTTGACTCTCCGGTCTGTTTTAGTTTGTCTGCATGTTTTGTTACGCTCTGCAAGAAAAGCATGTGCTTGATAGTGCGTTCCAAGAGAGCATCAATGCTACACTGTTAACCACATATGCAATGAGAGGAAGAAAAAAAAATGTGAGTACCAAAAATATTGTAGAAAACGGGAACAGATAGGGAAAGAATTGAACACGATGCATCACCTTGGCCCCATTAGGCACAATTTCCCGCAATTCTTTCACACGATCTTGAATCATTTGGCGATCTTTTGGCCTAGGCCTAGGGTTCTCCCCTGGTTTAAGCCTTTTACGACTTGGTTTGCTTGTTTCATCAGGCTTTTTGGAACTTGCAGTTGAAACACTAGTAGTCTTCTTGATGTCATGCCCTTGTTCAATCCACGAACTTACTTGTGACCCATACATTGAACTAGTTTGAGGATAGGTTGCCGGGGTTTCCTTGGTAGAATCAAATGAACAAGACGCCGTCAAGACCGTTGTGTTTGCGTGAGACTTAGGACAACCAAATAACTCTCCCTGCATTTGAGTAGACGCCCCAACCCGGCCATAGGAGCACGATGCGTTAGGACCAGACGAGCTGCTCATATTTGTCAATGTGGTACGGCAAGAGACATTATCGTCCAAACTCTGCTTGGCAGAAGGGGTTGACGCTACAAAGTCTAAAAGATGGTCAAAAGAAGTCACTGCAAATGTACCCGAGTCGGATTTCCCTTGATTGACAGTAGAAGAGGCGTCCTGACTTATCAGAGACGTAGACGGATTATGACACATATCCTTTGTGTTTGTGAAATTGTTCCAGCTTCCGTTTAGCAGTTTATTCTTAAAATCAGCGCCCAGAATATCGAACAAGTCATCCCCCAACTGATGGACACACGGATCTTTATCTTCACAATTATTCTCCAGCATTGCACTCTGCAACCCGTATTCATGTTTTGCATCATAACTAAAATCAGGAACGTGCTCGCTTAAACTCTGATTCTCGTTATTTTGTGTCAGCACAATGCCGAGAGCTTGGAACAAATCATTTTCTACCGTTCCCATATTATCCAGCTGAAGTTGAGCACATCCGTTATCTGCAGAATAATTTGTAGGCAAATGGTTCACATTACCAGATGAAGATGCCTCGAGGTTGGAGAAAAACTCAGAACTTTGAAGCCCACTTGCAGCACCAGAATGAGGAAAAGAGAGATTCTTCCTTGGAGATCGGTTTGCATCCAAAAATGAATCTATATCAGGAATTGATTCCAGATGTCTTTCTGCTCCTTTACATAATTTTTGTGCTCCAACAGATGGAAGCACAGAATTTTCAAGACAATTGGGAATCGGCCCGGAATCTGTTCTTGGCTGTGATATTTTATAGCCATTGGGCATAGGGTTAGTTTTTGTATGACAAGCAGAAGACATAATCCGCTGTTCTTGATTTGAAGGAGGCCAAGAAATGTAAGTCGAGGACTGTTGATTTGGCCACATATTAGGATTTGAAGGAATTACTTCAGCTTTTACCTCTTCTTTCCTGAGAGGATTTTTTGGAGAAATGTTTGGTTTCATTAGTGGAACAACATTTCCTTGACGGTGATGATCATCGTGGTACTCAACAACGCTTTGGGAAATCGAGGAGCTTTGAAACGTTGCACCAGTAGGCTGTCTTTCCCGATTTTGTCTAAGAAAAGAGGAAGAAGTCAGCTCAGATTTCAACACTTCCGATCTCG
>CM008342.1:39252137-39264531 GCA_002525835.2 Ipomoea batatas | reverse complement strand
TATTAGTTATATTACTCAATCTGTCTAAACAATATCGTCTCATTTAACTGGACACAAATTTAAAATAGCATATTTAATACATTGACTAAGTAATATATTTCTCTTTTTTTTTTTTGTATATTATAAATGTCTATAAATTTAAGAGTATGCCTATATGAGACATTTTTGTATGTATATATATTAAATGTACAAAGAATAAATATTAGTATTTTAAATTTGTATTGAAAGAGAATTTTGAAAAAAATATTTCACATTTACAATTATCACTATATATATACTTAGGTGATCCCAGCTTCGCCAAATTAATCATAAGTCCAGAGAACCCCGTCATAGAGTCACTGCAGAGATAAATTGCGGGTTGCGCAATCAGCTCACCCATCATACGATAGTTTTCAATCTTCATTTGTGCACATGCAATCTAACCACACCTTCAATTCCATTATCCCGAGTCTTTTTTTTATTCATGTTTCCAATGAAATTTGAACCCTACAATGCTGCCTTTAGTCATGTCATCAAGTCAGACAACAAACCACTACACTAAGTCCCAAGAACTACATTGATTGATTATTTTCTATACATTAAAAGTGTGGATAAAAAAATTGTCCGAGTTAAAGATCAATAGGTCAGTCATGCTATTGATTTGGTTCGAAAATTTTTGTTTTAATTGTGGATGTTATTGTACGCCTCCATTAAATTTTGTTGGCACGATTCTTCTTTCCTTTTATTTTTATAGTATATTTAATAAAGATGAGAAGGAGTGAAAATTTTCAAACTAGCCTACATTTAAAACTTGTATGTAATTTACAATTAAATTATACTCTAAGTTCAAGATATCAGAGATAAAAGCTTAATTGAAGCATGTGTTTCGTCTCAATCTCAACTAAAAGTTTAAGCAGATAGTTGGATTACACTGAATATATTATATGTTAATTACTTATTAAAATGTTGGTTTGGTGGATTTGAAAGTGTTTATATTGATTTAATAAATAAATAAATAATTGAGGCATATTGACCAGAATAAGCGTGCTTGTTCAACAATGATAATATACTATGTCGTAGGTAGGAAAAGTTAATAGTTTTATACGTATTTTAAATCTGATTATGTATGCAGCAGTTTGTATTTCTTTTTCTCACTCTTACGTATATATATACTCCGTATTTTCTCACCAAATACCCCGTAATATATACTTACCTAACCACCAACATGTATAGTGGAAACAATCTACTTGCTCATACTTTTTATTTATTTTTATTTTTATTTTTATTTTTATAATTCTACCTATTTGGACTTTAGTTTGATCGTATTTGGTAGTTCACTAGTTGCATTCCAACATGCATGCACAACATATTTTATTTTTAGATAGATTTGACTAATTTTAACAATTTAGTTAAATCAAATCTTGTAAGTAAGCATTGGTAAACAACAAATTAGCTTACAGGCGGTTTGGTTGTAAGGAATGCATTAGGGGAGAAATTAAAAGAATTATAATTTTGGAGATTTAAGCATTATATATAATACTTTATAGTATAAATGTAATACACATTTTGCAATTTAAGGAATAAATTAAAAACATAACAAATTGCAGATATCATCAATACTTTAAGCTTTATATATATTATTATAGCATAAATTATAAATGTAGTACTTTATATAAAAACTATAATAGACAATTTATAGAAAATAAAGTGTCATTAGATAGTAGAATTACATATATAATCAATACTTTGATAAGTTTTATATAATACTTTATACCATAAATGTAATATTTTATAACAAACTTCTAATAAATAGTTTGCATGCATGAAATAATATTACTAAGCTCATAAGACCTAAATTCTCATGACCTAACCCGTCTCACACAAGAATTTGCTTTTATTTTGTACCTAAGATGAACTTTTAATGGAGCAAAAAAATGTTAGTATAATAATTATTATTTTACAAGTTAAATTATTTTGAAATTTATATCTAAAAACTTATTTTAACAATAGTTAAGTAACCCACATTTTGACACTGGAAGCAAGTTTTAAGTGAGATTTCTCATTCACTAAATCAATACTCGAGAGATTAGGGTTTGAGTTTGGATTGAATTTCATTGTGTGTAGAAGTATACAATTTAATATGAGTCTCGAATTTAGATGAACTCAATTTACCTTCTCATAGGCATGGGATGGTCTAGAATATAGTATGGTGATACCAATAAACTTGGGTTACAAAAATAACGTAAATGAATTAAAATATTCATATTTTTATAAGTCATTTTACATGTTTAATTTTATATCAATAATAGTAAACAACTAACTACCAAACATCATTTACAAAGAATTAATACTACCGACATGTTAAATTTTACAGTATAATACAACATGCTATGAGATATATATTAACTACCATAATCGGCTACCTCCATTATTGTATAGTTCTAAGCCTATTGCAACATTTTTGTGTAATTTAAGAATAATGTATGTGTTTACATTAGGGTTATAATTATAGTTTTGAAAAAGTTTCCCAAATAAGCTACATTGCTGTTGTACTTAAAACCATTCTGAACTACCCAAAGGGTAACATTGCCCTAATTGAAGCTGGCCAAATCTGATATCATGCAACCCTTTAATATGCAAAAAATAGAAAGAAATAATTTTAGTTTCACTGTCAAAGTAATTTGATGATTTTGTTTTATTCTTTCCCAACCCAAATGATATCCATCACATTCAGTAATAATATACATGCCTATTGGTGGTCCAAAAGGTTTTTACAGTTACCAACAAAATTGGAGCCTTCACAACTTCACTTGGTTGGCCCAGATTCCAAATAATTACAGCAAAATTGTTTGCTGTTTTTTTGATATATTATTTGAATACTTTCTAGGGAGAGGCAAAATTGCTTTGAGCCCCCAAACCCTAAAACTGATTGGGGTAAATGGCTGGTTCCCCAAGCTATGAGGGTATAGTAGGAAGTTGAGCACCTTTATTCCCATTGGTTCTGTGGTCCATTGTCCCAATTCTCTTTTGAGGCATTATGATTTCCCATTTCTAGGCTCTTTCATTATGCCTTTTGGGTAACATTCTGCTATTTTCATAGTTTTTATTTTTTTTATACTCTAGCTATGCCCTAAACTTTATTGTAGGACTGCACATTATATTGTACATTACTGGACTATAGTTCTCCCAATCCTTAAAATAATATTTTTTTATAACCAAAATTTCTCAACTTTGTCAGATTATATCATGAACTTTATGAACCGACCATTCTAAATTTTTAGTTTCTAACCTTTCTTAATCTTTACTAAACATTTTTAACCACAATTAACTAGCTTAACCTTTCTTAATTTTTAGTTTCTAACCTGTCATCTTTCAACTAACTTTTAGCTAAGTTTATCAAATGCCGTCTTTGTATAAACAATTTACCTGCAATAATTTGCCACAATTTACCTGCAATAATTTGCCACAATTTACTTATAAAAGCACAAAAGCACTAGTTATATTAAAAATCAACCTCTCAAAATACTTTTAAAATGTCATAGAAATATTAATAAATTATTTCCCCTCATTTTCTTAGTTATCCAAATTCCTTTATAACTAGGGAGAGTTGATGGTAGATATGAGGTTGCTATAATTAATAATTTTAAAATTCACTGTTGGCGGGTCTTATGATTGTCGTTTTGGTTCAAAACAAATTAAACAATATGTAATCCTTTTTTTCTTGATGACTATTCCTCTAATGATAATGTTAATTAATACCGTCCTTCAGTTTTTATTCTTTTGTTGCTAACTTCCCCAACCTTTTTTTAAATTATTAATGTATGACTAAGGTTTGCTGACAACGCAGTTATTGTCTGTCTTACAATATCACCTTTCTACATTTAATTTACAATTATATATACATATCTATCTTTTAATGCATCATATTAGTTCTCATGGACTTATAAAAAGTTGGTAACTAAATGTTTATCGACATTAAATGTTTGCATTTGTACTAAAAAATGTTTGAATTTAATACCTTAAAATAACATTATTTCACTTAAAATAATATTCTTTTAATTATATATGCAATATAATATTTAAAGTAAAAAAATAAAATAAAAATTGTTGTTTTGGGTGGTTGTGAGGCTCTGATGCTTCTATTCTGATATTCCCAATCTTCAATAATTAAAAATTATTCCCTGGGATTAAAAAAATTCCAACCCCACATGGTTGAAGGGTGAGGGGTGTAGGTGGCCGTTGGATCTAGAAATGTAAGGGTGGGATCAATGGTGAAGAAAGCATGGGTGCACGAAAAGCTTTCTTGATTTCTTGAAATTCGAATTTTGACCCCACTTGTTTGTGAAAATTACAGAGGGGACAGAAAAAAATAAACAATTTGGATATATTCTTTGGGGGGCGTAGAGGCATCAAAAGATGGAACGCTAGTTGGAGGCACATGAGGTTAGTGTTACCTTTTGTAATTTTTATTTTTATTTTTTTACTTTAACCCCAAAGTGTTGTATAGTCATTTTTGTGGGGAAATGGGCAAAAGATTCCTACACAAATGTTTGGGTGAATACGTACACCACTGTGTCAATTTGGGGTTCTAAATTTACTTTTCATTTTTTTACTACTTTTATTATATGGGGGTGTGTACTAGCATATATGGGAGAATTCTAAGTTACTTGATAGCATTATTGTGCCTTACTTTTATAAAAGAGAACTCTTTATTATAATATATATTTATTTTTTTGTCTCCATTTGGATAGCAAAGTTTTAGAGAATATGACCTTGTTAACTTCATTTTTTTTTTTTGGAAAATTCCTTGTTAACTTCATTATCATCTCATTGGAGCTATCAAGAGTCTATTGATAATTTTTCTACTATCAGTATTGATGTTGATCAATACAATAAAAAAATTCTTTGTAAATAAATATTTTATTATCATTAACTTATGTATGTGTTGTAAATTGTAATTAGACTTAATTAGTTTATAAAAGTAGTAACACAAGAAGTTCTTATTTTATTTTCAATAAATACTCTTTTCAAATATTATTATTATTATTATTATATATAATTAAATCTTTAGACATTTTTTTAAATCTCAAAACTACTGTGGTATTTTCAATATTTATGGTGATATATTATAATAAGAGATTAGGGTCAAATCGATCATCTAACTTATGCGAAAATAGAATTGAAATAAAGCTCTTCAACTCTAACTTGTATTAAAAAAAACGCAATTACGTCATTTAGCTTATTACTTCCCAGTTAAACCGATAATTATTGACACAAAATATTTGAATTCATAAATTAGAATACTAAAAATAATTTTTTTTTTAAAAAACACAAACAATTGAACCAGATGCCACGCTCGTGTTACATTTCTAAACTTTCTTTCAAGTGAAAATTTTATGAAATGATCATTTTAGAAAAGATTGAATGGTGATAAGTCATTAAATGGCCTCTTATTTGTGTTTGTTTATGCTTGCTTTTTATTCACAAGTTATGTAAATGAATGTGGAATAGTTCTTAATTTTGTGTATTTTGTTTGAAGGAAGAAAATATCAAGTAACGGGCAAGCAAGTGCGAAAGGATGCTAATCTTGGAAGAAAACGGGATTTTAAAGCACAAGGAAAACACCCGATGGCACACCAAGAAACGTAGGAGCAAAACAATAGCGTGAAGGTCAACTAGAAGAACTCACGCTGACACTCACACCGTGAGTGTCAACGTGAGTCCTCAGCATGGTTTCTGATCAGGGACTCACGCTGATCAAATGGCAATATTTTGTCTTAAAGATCAAATCTAATAATTTTAAAAGGTTAATAATAAATGTAAAAACATTAATATTCCATCGTTATAGATAAAAATACAATTATTATCCTAGTGTGGTGCTGCATGATTTTCATACTATTATGCATGAGTAGCATATATATATTATTTTTTTTTTAACACAAAATTTTTACGGTCACTATTTTAATGATATGCATTAAGTAAAAAATGTTATGATAAAAAATGAGGGAAACAATTAAAAAAAAAAAAAAAACATCAGCGAGCTTAGATGATGACGCCAATAGGCTCAACTAAAAAAAATAAAATTATTATCCACCAATCAATAGTGGGTTCTAAATGATACTACGAGTCAAAGGGGTTATCACCATCTATCACTGTGAGGGTAATAGATTGGAGTGGAATTGTTTGTAAGGACCACTATAAAATGATCTGTTATTGTGTATTAGTCAATCGATTATAAATTTTCCTTAAAACAGCAAAAGAAAACAAAACAACAATCTTAATAATTAACATGAATTCCAACAGAATTTCTAACCACATGTATATATGACTACACAGTGCTACTTAGCCCAACCTAGGTTGAAAGGTATATATAGGGGTGATAAATAATGTTGTCCACTTAATTTAAAAAAAATACGAATCAATTTTATTTATTGACTAATATAATCTCATCAAATCTAATGAGCAAGAAAGAAACTTTTAAATATTTGGTAATTTTCCATTAATTAAATTGTATATATAAATTTTCCATACAGTATTTATAAAAATTGACTAATTTATATGTCTCTATAAACATGCTAAACTTTAAGAAAGAAAGTTTCAAACATTTTTTTTTATCTATTTAGACAAACTTTACATTAACAACATATGGACACCCTTTTTCTTAGTCATACATTTTAAAAGAGAGAAGTTTCTATACATGAATGTGGTCATTCTTGAAAGCCTATGTGATAAAGAATACCACTAGACATATAGGCTGGATGGGATGAGACATTAACCTATCACAACATCTTGTGATTGGTAATTAAGATGCATTATGAATATTCAAACTCCAAACTTGATTAAGACTATCTTAGTTATACTATTCAATTTGAACGAGTTATTGTCACTTTTAATTCCACAAATTTGATAACATTTTAACTATTAGTGCATGACTATAGAAATTACTATTCTTAGCGCATAATTGTTGTTTTTGTTTGCCCCATTTTTAGCCATTTCAATGAGAAATCTACTGAAATCTGATCTCATCAGAATTTTTCATTTAACTTGTAATTTATCAAAGTTTATTTATGAGAAAAATGTCCATTCATCACTTGATGATATTTTTACTCATAAACTTGGTTACTGGCCCATTATATGATAAAATCTTGTGAAAATTTCATTAAATTTCTCACTGGTGTGACCGAAAGTGAAAAAAGAACTGAAGTTGTTCACATATAATGACAATCTTCACAGCTATACATTAATTGTAAGAATATCAATCGATCACTAAACTCGTGAAATCAAAAGTAGCAACAACGTAACTTTGATTTGAATAGATGGAGATTGTGTGTAATAGTTTTGGCGATGGATCCAAAAACTGAATCTATTAGAGGATTGAAGATGAGAATGGGACAGGTAGTGGGGGAAAATGAAGTGCGCCACCATTAAGATATCTGTTCATATAAGCAAATTAAAAGATATGACGGAAAGGCAAGTACGAAAATAAAGGGCGGCCAGTAGTCTACTGTGGTGATAAGCTTAAACCTGAAATTTTGGAGTGAGAGGGACAAAGAAGCCTGAGAATCTTGACTGTTTTGGCACCACAGATCTCATTTCTATTACATTACTATCCAGTATCCACTATTCCAATCCCATCCATATTTCCAATCTTCCTTCAATTTCTTGTCTCTCCCCTCCCTCTTGCCTTTAATTCCTGCCACCATAGTAATATATTTCATGTCATCCGTCAACTCGCCTTTCAAAATGTTTGCAAATGCGCTTCCCCGCGCATTTCCCGAGGAAAGCGGGTTGTATACGATATGAACGAGCTGATTGATCTCTTTTTGGACTTGTTCGACCTCCAGGACTGGTTCCCTCCTATGCAGAAGTCATCTTCGTCATCCTGTTTTAGAAGTTACATCACTACCTTACACGTGTTAAGATCGACCTGGCCTGAATCCCTGTGCATGTTGCCGCCGGCAGGACCGATTTTTTTTATTTATGTGACCCTGTGCAGGTAAATAAGTGTGACTCTATCAAAGTATAAATAGACTGCGAATTGAAGAAAAATGCAAAAAAACTTAATTTTGAGCCAATATAATCACAAATACATATACTAACTATTAGACCAGTGCTGTTTGGACTAGGGCCCCCCAAAATTTTGGGGCCCTGTGCTGTTACCTATCTTGCACGCCATAAAATCCGGTCTGCATGTTGACCATGACATATACAGTCTTATCGTGAGATGGTCTCTGACATGTGTCCTATTCTATCTCAAGTCTGCCTTTCTTAACTTGCTGGAGGGATCTAACTTTGATTGGTTTAGTTGTAACACTGATTATAATCAATAATATCAAAATTCTTGATTTATTACCCTCAAAATACACTACTTACAAAGTTACAAGCAACATATTAATTACTTTGTAAAGTATACCCGAACCTATTTAAGTCATCAATGCCTATCTTGTAATACTGCTCTAATAACATGCATATCACTTAAAACGTGAAAAACTAGGATTACATATGCATGTATGAACATAAACATGTGTCACACGTATAAAAAAACAGTAAACGTACGTGAATCTTCTGTTGTTAATTAATTAATTAATGACAGAGAGGCTACGTTTGGATGAGTTGACGGGGCATCAGTACTAGGAATTCAAGTTCGGGTCCTTTAATGAAGTGTTAAGTCTTTGAGAAAGCTCATTATAATCTCCATGATTATTATGAGCCCAGACACTGAGATCTGCAGCGTTGACAATAGACATCAACTTTTGGATCAGAAAGAGGAGTTGTTTCTTCTTTTCTTTTCTTTTTATAATCCAATTATTTCACTTTTTCTACAAAGATGTTTGCTGTTGGGATTACATGTGTCAATAATAATTGAACTGTTAATAAAGATGCCCAGGATATCTTTGTTCTTAAGACATTCTTATGTATGTATGGATACAAAACAATAATTCATTATCTCTTGATTCTAATCACCATTAATTAGCTTAACATAGAATTCAGCAATAGTAATTATAGTTTCAAACACATCTTATGAAAACATTTGACTTGCAAAATTAATATTAATTAATTAATATGCATTGGGCTTCTGATCTTATCACTATATATTCATGTTTATAAATCTTTTTCATGAATCTTAGCTTGTATATAATGTACATTGATTTTTTTTAAATTTCTAAATATGATATTAAAATATATTTATGTTAAAGAGACAAGTATGCTATTTAGGATAAGAATGGAAATTAATTTTTGAAAAAATTTGTACCGTCCCTAAATTATATGGTAATTGTAGAATTCGTCTCTAAGTGTTGGTCATACTCACCTTCTGTCCCTAAGTTATCATTGACAATTTGACATTACACTTTCCGTCTCTTTACTAATAAAACATTAAGGCGAAATTTACAATTTTAGTATAATTCATGGATGAAAAGTGAGTACGAAAAGACGAAAAATGCAACGCAAATGATAATTTAGATACGAAAAGTGAGTCTAACCAACACTTATCATATAACTTAGGGACAGAAAAATACAAGTTTTCCTATATTTTTATACATAGTCTAATTGTCCGAGTATGTGGTATGGAATCAAGTACAGTACAAATGTATTAATTATTCTTGTCATGCTTCACCTCACTCCATTGTCATTTCTATATGATTTGATTGTACTAACTATGCTTGCTTTATTTGTTACGGCATGCTAATTTCGATTTACCTCAACGTAACCTTTAGCCATTAAGTACAGTATTCTAAAATCACTATTATTAGGAGAAATAACTAAACTAAATTTAATACGAGTGTATTGTATATATCACGTATGTATATAATATAATAGTATATAAAGTTTAGGAGCTTATTTAACCATTTTTCATAAGTTCAAAAATTTTATTTTGCTAGTAGTTGCAGGGTGTATGGTTCGAATCCTACCAAGAATAAGAAAAGGTACGAATTTGATTTTATTGTGGCATTAGTATACACTTATTTTAGGGCAATCAAAACATACATTCCAATTTATCTTATCTCCTTCATCCATCTCTAGGGCAGAAGTAGTGTGGGAGAGATTCAAACTTATAAGTATATATGATAATATTTACAATCTCCCAACGGTTAAACATTGAAGTTTATTATAGATATAATTATTGATGGTTTAATGATAATTAAGGTTGTATTCCTTAAATTGGATATCCCAAACAAAGAAAGGGGAACAAAATCAAGGATACACATGATGAAGATTTGTCAGCAGCAATTGTGGTAGGGCATGTCAATGGCACGCCTCGATCGGACCAAATCAGTCCAGTTACAATCCACTCCTTATTCACATCATCATTCATCATACTACATGAGTATATATGTAAGAGGATATATATATATAACATATATACATGCATATGGAGAGCTCACCACAAATCCACAATCATACAATATGTCTCTCCCCTCCCCTTTCACTATATATATGTCATGCCATAATTAGCCTCTACTCCTATACATGTTAGTGCTATACATGTTATTTAAATCAACTGTCTAAACTCAGTTCTGATAAAACATATACATTTTTATATGTGTATACGTATATGGTTTCAGAATTATTTAATTTATAGGTAACGAAGAAAAAACAAATCAGAGGAAATTTAATAATGATTCAAGTTGGATAAGGGCATTCATTGTTTGTTGGGGCAATTAAGATGAGAACATGAGAAAAATGTGAAAGATGGGATGATGAGGCCAATATATAAGTTGGTGGGATAAGGCAAAAGACTAAATGAAAGCTAAAGAGTGAATGCATCAAAAAAGAAAGTGAAATGATTTGGCCACACAACACAAGGGGACAAGACAAATTTGACTTTTGCAAACTTAATTTCACACATACAGCTGATGCTATATAATAATTATTAATAATAATAATTCATGCAGTGTATAGTATTATTATTATGTGTGTGTGTGTGTTTATCCATCCAAAATTTGTTGGCCTGGGGTTTTATTAAGGCCCTTGAGAGCATATATATCATATCCAATCTGCAGAACAGTACAGTATTGGGTCCTTGCTGATCTGCATTCTTGTGGTTTATAGCTATACAAATTAGGCTTGTTGTGTTTAATGTGGTGCATGAAGATTGGTGCATGCATGCCCTAATTATTTGGAATTGTCCCCTTGGTGATGGAAACCTTAGTGGGCCAACGGCCGTTTTGGAGATTATCCCAAATCCCAACTAGATTTCAGGCTGATAAGATCATTCGATTCATTCCCAGACTGTACTGTCAGCCAATGGCTCATCTTCTATCTCTTCTCAACTTCTGTTGTCATTGTCCCTTTCATCTATACTACTCCCTAATTAATACCGGAGTATAATTTTAACTTATCTCGGACTAGCACAGTGATTGATCACCTGACCATAGGCTCCCTAACTAATATAATTTTAACTTGTCTTGGACTAGCACAGTGATTGATCACCTGGCCATAAGTTACCGTCGGAAGCGACAGGGTACGTGGAGGTTTGAATCCCACCTCAAATATCATTAAAGTTGGACGAACCACCTCAAATATCATTGGAGTTGGACTTCCCAGATTTTGGATTGTGGACCTTGTGCACACAGTAAGGTGAGGACGGACTAAAAGGTTGCTTATGCGAAAACAATAATAAATTAATTATGTAGTCATAAGGGATGGCAATGGATAAGGTATAGACCATTTTTTTTTTTTTGAAAACAGGTATAGACCATTTAGTCATTCTCAATTTGAACTATATTCACAAGCCAACAAGGTACCTAATAAACACATACTAAATTGATGGATGAGTATTATTTTGTCTATTTTGACACAAATATCAACTACACAAACTCATATTATTAGAATTTTAAAAGAATTAAATAACTAAAATTAGTCCTTTCAAAAAAAAAATAAAAAAATTAGTAATTAACTCGTTACCATTTAAGTTAGTACTATCCACGTTCTCCTAACCAATTATATTACAAAATCTTAAGATTAAATTGCAGTTAAGAATGAGAGTAATATGATTTTTAACTGAAAAATACCTCACAACGTCCACGCTATATAATATTTGTTATATAAGATGAGGTAATATAAAATTTAAATTAAGATATTGTTGGAGTATTGATCCATGCATGATGCCTATAAATTAGTGCTAATAGTTCAAGATGTGCTTAAGAATCTCTTATTATAATAAAGAGAGTAGATTTGGCTAATAGAATTGCTCCATTCTCCCGCCTAACAATTTCCCTTTCATTAGTCTTTTTTTTTTTTTTCTTTTTGTTTTTGTTGCTATACTTTAGGGTGAAAGTTGTGTTGGACTCTCAAAAAATGGACCAGAGATTTAGGTTCCCAAAGAATTTGTATTTGTTGTCATATCTGTTTTGGTTAAAAAATTCAGTTTTAATATGACTCTACATTTTTTTTTCTTTTAATTGAATTTAAT
>CM008342.1:39236551-39251606 GCA_002525835.2 Ipomoea batatas | reverse complement strand
ATATATATATATATATATATGTCCGTGTGTGTGTGTGTGTGTACCTGGGAATCCTAACGTTTTTCTAGCTTGATATTCCGCATCTTTTGCTAGATGTACCCAAACATCTTCCCACATAATTTATGGCTTTGACATTGAACTTGAGGTCAACAGCGTGACAAAAAGTTCCTTAAAGAATACGCAGTTGCCCATAGTGATGCCTCCAAAATTGCGTCCACATATTCTTTGTCGTCCTAAATCAATCCTCTAGCGTAACAGGCATCTCTAAATGACATATATTGTTTTCTATCAACAAACTTGATTTCTTCAAAACTTCTGGGGGCCCTAACCAAGTTTAGTAAACGCATTTCACTCAAAAAATCTTCATCGACTACCAAATAATTGTAATCAAATAAAAATTTGATTATTAATAGTTACACATAATTTATACATAATAATGTACAATATAGAATCGAAATGAATGAATTTTAACATTTCACACATTTGTAACATTCAAAAAATTAATTTTTTCATATTTATTTAAAATAAAATGACGTATCTTCCGTTCAGCAACTCCATTTTGCTGAGGGGTCCTAGCACATGAAGATTCATGAAGTATTCCATGTGCGGAAAAGAAAGAAGTAAAAGAGTCAGAGAAATATTCTCTGGCATTGTCACTACGTAGAACTTTGAGAGAAACTCCAAATTGATTCATGACTTCATTGTAAAATGTTTTGAACACATCAAATAGTTCAAACCGATTTTTCATTAGAAAGACCCAACTGCATCGATAAAAACCATCAATGAAGACAACAAAATACAAGAACCCTAAGGTGGTTGAAACACGACATGGTCCCCAAACATCAGAGTGAACTAGAGAAAAAGGTGTACTAACCCTTCTATTCACTCTACTAGGATATGAGGCTCTTGAGTGTTTCCCAAGTTGACAAGACTCACATTCTATGTTCTTTAAATCTGACAAGCTAGGAACAAGTTGTTTTAATTTATTAATATTGGGATGCCCAAGGCAACAATGGCTAAGGAGAGGTGAAACAGTAGCGGCGCAAGCTGTGTTGGTATTGGTAGAGCCTAAAAGGTGGTAGAGTCCTTATGCTTCATGTCCTGTACCAAGCATTTCCCTTGTCTGTCGGTCCTGAATAACCACAGAATCAGAAGAAAAGGTAACAAGGCAATTAAGAGAGTGAGTTAGTTGATGGATTGAAATCAAGTTGAAAGGACAACCGGGAATGTAAAGAACATGTTCTAAAGAAAAGGAATGGATAGTGACTTTTCCAATTCCCTTAGCTTTCCCTTTTGATCCATCACCAAAGGTAATAGATGGAAGAGAATCAGAGAAATCAATTTTGGAGAAAAAAGAGGGATTACCAGATATGTGATCAGTGGCCCCAGAGTCTAAAACCCAAACAGAGTTTGATTGTGAAGCAAGAGCAGTGTGGGAGCTGTCTGGAGAAATGGTTGTCTTGGCAGCCTTTAATTGCAAAAATTCTGCATACTCAGCTTTTGAGATAACTTGTGTATTTGAATCCTCAGTATCTCAATTCGCAGATTGAGCTATATTAACCATAGTTGGTTTCCCATGAAGTTTCCAGCAAACCTCACGAGTGTGTCCTTGTTTGTTACAAAAAGTCACAAAAATGGGTAGAGTTTCGTCCTCCACCTCGACCACATCGATTGCTTCCTCGACCTCTTCCTCTATGGTGACTTTGAGTAGTAAGGGCAGAATGATCAACAATGGTTGATGATGTACTTCCTTTATAAATAGAGGAGACTTGAAGAAGTCTTTTGAACATTTCTTTGGTATTTGGGACAGCTCCATCACCAAGTATACTGTTTCGGACTTGTTCAAATTCTGGTTCAAACTTGGCAAGTGTAAGAACAACAAAGAACTTGTCGCGTTGAGTAAGTTGTTCTTCGGGTGATCCTCCAATAGGCATGAGTTTGTTGAATTCAGCCATGAGTCCTTGGATTTTCCCCAAAAAATTTTCCATGGACATTTCTGACTTCTTGATATTTAATATTTCACTGACAATGAAATAAAAACGAGAGACATCGTTTGTATAAAGAGATTGAGCCTGTTTCCATACAGAAAAACATGTTCTGAATGGCCTAAACATGGGATCAATTCAGGGGCAAGAGATTGCCATAATAGACTGCATAGTTGGGCATCAACTCTCTTCCAAATATCCTTTTCATGCTGGATTTCTTCTGCTGTTGTAGTGAGGTGATCAACCACTACTTTACCCATAAACCATAGTTCTACTGCTGATGCCCAATGTTGATAATTTTGGGAACCAATGAGTTTTTCACTGGTGATAGTTAAACTCCCAGAAAGATTTGGAACATGGACTTTAGGTTGATCGGGAAGAGAAGTTTGAGTTGGAAGAGAAGTTTGAACTGGAAGGGAAGTTTGAACGGGAGGACAAGTGTTCTAGACACTTTCAATAATTTCTTCATATGTCATATTGATAAAATGAATGTGAGAAAATCAGGATAGGGTCGCAGCAGGGAGATAGGCTGATCTGGAAATTTTCGCCGAAAAACGTCGCAGGAAAAGTGCCTCACGCGCCGGCGCGTGGTGTCGGAATTGCATCGCCGGGGTGGCGCATGAGGGCGCGTGAGGAGGTGACAGGTTGCCGGAAAAAGATGGGCAAGGTCGCCGGAGTTTCTATTGAAGGTTTGTTGCAGTAGTTTTGTGATAGAAGCTCTCAGGTTTGTTGTACTAGAAGTGAAGCAGATTGGCAGTGAAGCTGATGGACATTTATGACAAAGGGAAGAAATTTTCAGGCCTAAGAAGGGGCAGGCTCTGATACCATCTTGAGAAATTGAAGAGCAGAAAACTTTTTATTATTTATGTATTTCACACTTTTACACACTGGTACACATATATATTCAAATAGAAAAGGACATAATTCCCTAAATCCTGGCATTATCCCTGATAATGCTCCACTACCTGCTCCACTACCTGAAATCCCTGAACATGCTTCCTATTTTATATTATTATGTCTACTACAAGAAATTTCAGATTTAGTGACAATAGAAGTTGTCACCAAAACTATCGATTTTGGTCACTATTGAAATTAGTGACCAATTTTTGAAGTCGTCACCTGTCGTCACTATATCCTCCGTCACTATTGTAGTAGTGACGACTTTTGCAAAGTAGTCACAATTACTCAAGATTTTGTGACAATGTTTACGTACACTAATAGTTTTTGAGTGATACCAATAGTGGTCACAATAAATGTACAATTTGTGACGTAATATGTTATTACAAAAAATTAATTTAGTGACAACTAATATTGTTTCAATTAATTATTTTATTGTGACAATACTTTAGTCACAATAATTATACTTATTTGTGAGAATTATTTTTGACGTAAAAATGATTATCAGTGACAAAAAAATTAATTTATTGTGACAACAAACATAGTAACAAATATTGTATTTAACATCGTTTCTTCTTAATATTTTAAACAAATACCCAAAACATCTTTAATATTTTTAATTTAAAATATTTTTAATTAAAAAAAAATGATGCTTCGAAGCCTCAGGCTTCATTAATAATGAAGCCTATGAAGCCTGAGGCTTCTATTTTACTGCACATCCAATTTGAATTGAGTGTGCAGTATAAGGGGGCGTTGAGGTCCCCTTTTAATGAGGGAGCTCAACGCCCCTCTTCTCTATTTCTTTCGATGTGGGATCAATTTGATCCCACATCACTTTTCTTTTATTTTATTTTAATTTTATTATTATTACTATTGTTTTTTTAAGAAATTTATTATTATTATTATTATTGTTGTTGTGGTTGTTGTTGTTGTTATTATATATTTGATATTTGATGATTTGATACAACTATCTTATACTAAAATTATACTAAGAGAATAACTCTTTATGTACAAATAATAAATTATTGTGGTTAGGAGTAATAATTCAATTAATTGAGTTTTTATTTTGAGAAATTGTTACTTAGCTTAATCAATCAAACTAAATTATACTTCAACTAATTCGATTAATTGGTCCATAACCAAATTTTTATGATATATAATTTATTTTATATTATATATTTGATATATACAACCATATTGTAAAAATTGTGGTACATTAGATGATTCTTAATGTACAAATAATTGACTATTGATGTTAGGGTAGTCATCCAGTTCATTTAATAAATTTTGAATCAAATTTAGAGATAAAGACACCATATTGATAGAAGAACAAGCAATCCCTAGTAACAACTAATTACTCGGTACAATTATCATAAATTAGTGACAGAATTTGAAATCAACACAATTATTGTCACAATTTAGTAATTTTTGTTACGGAATTATAGAGTGTCACAAATATTTGTAACAATTTCATCACAAAAAATGACAATATTAGTGACAATAGTATTTTTTTTTCTCACAATTGTTTGTCATTTATAATGGTACTAACCAATTGTATTTTTATTGACAAAATATGTTGTCACAAATATTATAAACAAGAGTGACCAAAAACTATTTGTCACAAAAAGTATTAATATTTGTGTCCACATTATATTTTGTCACAACTACATTCGTTCCCGCCATAATTATAATGCCGCCAAAATGCACATACATTTAGTTACAACAAATAATTACAACGTATGTTACGACACTATTATTCTAGTAATAGTGACAACTTACTGGTAACAAATACTTACTTGTCACAATTACCATACTATCAGTGACTAAAAAAGTGTATTATTTGTGACTAAATTACAAAGTGTCACAAAAGATTTGTCACTAAATGTCTTCATTCTTGTAGTGTATGGTTTGAGTTAGTATGCTATTTTTATATGTAGTAAGACCGTAAGAGTATATTGGACATTAAAAAAACAATCTTAGGAAAGTTTAAACAAATCAACCGTTAGAAATAACTTGTCCGGTAATTTAATTGTTATGTTTCAAAATAAACATGTTAATTAATTTTCCCAACAAAATTATTCCCTGCAATATAATTATTTTTTCAAGAATTTAATTGATGGGGAAGTAACAAACACCCTCTAAAAGTATAATATAAATAACCTATTGTCTGTGAACTATAAAAATAGGCTCTAATGCTTTCAAATAAAATAAAATAAAGAAACGGTGAATTGAACTCAAGCTCTAGCTAATCAATCTCTTATTATAATAAAGAGAGGGGATTCGGCTAATAGATTTGCTCCATTCTCCTGCCTAACAATTTCCCTTTTAGTTTTCTATTTTTTTTTTTGAGTAAATATCAATTTTGGTCCCAAGACTATTAGCAAAATGAAATTTTTGGTCCACATGTTTAATTTCTACAAATTTTTGTCTCGTGACTATTATTTTTGTATCAATTTTGATCCCACGACTACATGTTTAACCTATTGTCGGTACTAAAACTATAGTCGTGGGACCAAAATTGGTAGAAATTAAACATGTGGACCAAAACTGTCATTTTACTAATAGTTGTGGGACTAAAATTGGTATTTACTTTTTTTTTTTGCTATACTTTAGGGTGAAAGTTGTGTTGGACTCTCAAAAAATGGATCGGAGATTTAGGTTCCCAAAGAATTTGTATGGGTTGCCGTATCTGTTTTGGTTAAATAATTACGCTTCCTTATCATCATTGCTCTTTTTTTTAAGTCTGTATTTGTAATTGGTCGAAAAACAATTTTGGAATTAATTCTTGATTTTGAATTGTTCAGTTTTAATAGGACTCTACATTTTATTTTCTTTAAGTTGAATCTAATTGGTCTATTAGTCTAAATGGTGTTCTCGGAAACCTCAAGAGTTTTCTTTAGGCTAGCTGCACTATGTATTGCCTATATGATGATTACTTTCATCTTATCTATGCTATTTTTTGCTATATATATCCGTAAACAAGGAAGCGTTTATACACCACATCACACTCCTGATACAACAAATCTCCTTCAAAGCTCCCATTATCTTTCAACCATGGCTGGCCAATTCATTCTTGGTTCTCAACTGAAGGCTGGTTTTAGCAACAAGGCTTTTAAAGTACGTTTGGTCCGCTGCTATAATGTACATATAAATCACAAATCAAAGTCCATTAAGACTATTGAATGTCTATTTCATAATCAAGAGGTGAGTGGTTTTTTAAAATAGGAAAGTTTTGTTAATAGTTTATATCTTTACTGTTCTTTCATTGTTATGCATGTAGGGAAATTTTATCCATGCTACCATTGAAAGGAACCAAGTTGAGCAGTATTCCAACAAGTTTAAAGAGGGGAAGATTTATGGAGTAAAAATTTTCTTATGTGTGTCAAACTACTTGCAGTATAAAACCAGCATGCTACCGTTCGTGATTAAATTTAAAAACGACACATTGGTCAAGGAATATAAGAAACTCGAATTTCCTAATCATACTTTCCGGTTGAAGTCATTTTCCTCAATCCTAATGAAACATGAGGTTGATGAGAAGGTGTTGATAGGTATGTGATTTCATTTGTATGTTTTACATTCTACAATTATGTTTCTATTCTTCTAACCTATGTTTTTATTTTCTTAGATATCATTGGGAGAGTAGTGGAAATCTACTCTCCCGTTGAGAGGATTTTCGGAGATAGGATGTCGAGGCTAATAGATTTTGTATTGGAAGATGCAAAGTAAGTTCGATTACTTATATATGATGTGTTTGATTCTATTATCCATGAAATGGTATGTTAATTACTACTTTTCTCTTTTCAGTGAAAATCAAATCTACTGTACAGTATGGGATGATCATGTAGATCAATTGCTCCCTTACTATAATTCGACTTCAGTCGAGCCTGTGATTTTGCTGCTACAATTATGCAGGGTCAGGCTCCTTGATAGTAAGTCATTTTATCAAATAACGTTTATTTGATATAGATTATCCTACTCATATGTTTTTTTATCTTTCAGTTTGTATTTTTCTATACACAGTAGAAACGAGAGCATGAATTTGGTAAGATTAGCAGCGTTCTTACCTGTTTAGAGCCAATTTTCTTCTCAGTATTGAGTCTCATAGACCCTGATCTTAGCCCTCCAATCTTTTGTTTCAAATTTTTGTATCTTTATCTTTGTCCTTTTACCTGCAATAGAGATAAGGCAAAAGTTAGTGATTGTTATCAGTTTACAGTGTTTTAAGATGGACAATTTAGGAGCAATGTTACCTGTGTAGATCCATTTCTGTGCTCATATTTGTGAATACATAGTACCTGATCTATGTCTTGCATTCTGCTTTTGTATCTCTTTTTATCAACATTTCTTTTGATTTCAAATTTTTGTATCTTTATCTCTGTTCTTTTACCTGCAAGAGAGATAAGGCAAAACTTGGTGAATGTGATCATTTTTTAGTGTTTATAATGGACAAATGAGCAGCAATGTTACCTGTGTAGATCCATTTTTGTGCTCATATTTGTGAATGCATAGTACCTGATCTATGCCTGGCATTCTGATTTTGTAGCTTCTTTTATCAGCATTTCTGTTTTTTTTTCCTGTAACAAAAATAAGGCATAATAATATTAGATTCTTTTTATGTATTACTGCCTTCAGATGGTGAGGTTAGGATTTCAAGCTCTTTTAATGCAACAAAACTTTGGTTTAATCATAAATGCCCACAATTCTCTGCATTTGTTGAGAGGTAAGCCCTATGGTCCTATTTGTATTTGTGTGGCCATTTTTTTGCACTTATTCTAAGTTACTTTCTATGTTGTTTTATTCCCAGTTTACCATCTATGTGCACTCCTATAAGGAAGATTGACTCAAGTTCAAGGTTGTCTATTGTTAAGAAGGATTTTGGTTCTTCAAGTAGTCAAATTGAGATTACTACTCTTCAGCATGTTTATGCAAGACAAGAGGTAAATATTAATCCTTCTAATTTAATAAATATAAAGTGTAAGTAGTTCGTTTAGATACTGATCAGCACCTTCATATTTCAGGCGGTAGATTTTTGGATTGCTGGAAAAATACTGTTGAGTCATTGGAAGAGTGGTACTATGTTTCCTGTAAGTGTATCGGTTACAAGAAGAAACTAGAAACCCATAATGGTTTGTTGTACTGTAAGAAATGTAAGAGGAATTGGCGGGAGGGTTCAATTAGTTATAAGGTTGTTCTACGTGTTCGATATAACACAATGGATGCTCCATTGCTGGTCTGGGATAGGGAGTGTATAGATTTAGTCGGTGTTTCTGCACTCAGTTTAGTGGAGAAGCATGGAGTGGTGAGTACTGTTGTTCAGTTATTGATGTTTTTCTCAAAATAACAATATGATATTCCTAACCTATGCTGTTACAGGAATATGCAGGGATTCCGCTAGAGTTGGGGGCACTCACAAACAGAAAAATGATCTTTAAAATTACAAAGAAGAAAGATGGACAATTGTGCAGCATGGATAAACCTATTAATGTCCTAGCAATTGATAGAGATAGTGATTCTGTTTCTAAGCATTGTTCTCATTTAGATGGTGGTGATGTCTCTGTTGGTTCACCAAAACTGCATGATGAAAGCAGTTTGAATTTAGGTGATGATGTATGTTACTTTATTTTTGATCATTTTTTTACATGTGTAATCCTGATTCTATGTTCTGACTTTACAATGTGTTTTTTCCTTAGGATTTTTTCGTGGGGCATGATGTTGTTGATCTTGGTGATGATTCTGATGATATGGTGGAACTGAATGGTGATGGTAGTTTGAATATCAATGATGAAGAAGATTCTGCAATGGTTGATTTAGGGGTAGATTCTCAGATTGGGTCACAGAGTGGTGGTGCAAGTGCTGTGAAGAGGTGTTTGCTGGAGGAGTTTGTCAAAGTGGAGGTCACTAAAAGGCGCCGAATTCTGGCTATTAAGGAAGGAAAAGAAGCTTAGTTTGGTTATCTAGATGGTGGTTTGTTTTCCTGTGGTATTTGTTGTGTCTTAAGTTGTTTTTCCTGCTGTTTATTTCAATTCCAAGTGTGCATAATTTCTGTCAACTAGGAGCTATCTACTTGGCCTATTTTGGTATTTCTTTTAAAAAGGCCTATGTAATGCATCTATGTTCTATCTAAGATGCGTTGTATTTAAGCCAAATTTTTGCATTTTGTGCCCAAGTTCGAACCCTAGTTAGTTTAGAAGTAATTTCTTCATTTCCCTAGCATTTTATTAGCTTAGAGTATCCTAGATTTACATCGGAGAACACAAATTAGAGCTCGTATTGAAGATTTGGAGTGGATTCCACCAACGTTTCCTCTTCATTTAATATCAAAAGTAGTTTATTTCTTCATCTCTTCCCCTCTTTACATTTATTGCGTAGTTATGATTTCTTTGCTAAATCTTGTTATGCTTACCCTAGATATGAGTGAGTAGTCTCATATTTGGGTTGGATTTGGTGTTTATTACTTTTATTGATGCTAGTTATGTGAATAGTGCATAAAGGGGATGAACACTCATTTAGGGTTCTTGAATTTGAGTTGGGATTTGTTTTATCTTTCAATGGTTAATGCGCGCTAATCGTTGTTTGTCTTTGGAAAGTCTTCCATCGCAATGGAAATGGGATGGGAGACTTGAGCCATCCCAATATCAAGCACAATCTCCTTTCTATGGAAATAGGGGTAAATTGGGGCTTACATAGCTTTTGTCCTTCAAGAACATAGGTTGATACACCATGGAAATGGGGCAACTTTTGTTCTAATCCTTGTGGAAACTTGGATTCCTTTGTGCTAGCTTCAATAACCTAGGGTTAATGTTCATCTCCAACCTTAATGTTGAATGCATAAATAGAGTAATACACCTAGTCTAACACATCCTTTCCAATAGAATTTACACCTAGTTTAATCTTGTTTTCCCTTATATCCAAAATTCCAAAAATACTCTTTAGTTGTAATACTTTGAACCTTAAAATGATTTGCTTGGATCCTTATGGATTTCAAGACCTTGGTGACTAGAGTCTAGGTGACTACTCCTTACGTGCCATAAATTCCAATCCTCGTGGTTCGACATTTACACCCATTTTCAAACCCCTGCTTATACCACATCACATTTTGGCGCCGTTGCCGGGGATTGGTAATTTGGTGGTATTGAGTCTTTACCTTTACTTTTCTAGCATTAAGGTTAGGTAATCCTTAGGAGATCAAGTTTTATTTTTATTTTTGTTTTATTTGCACTAACCCATAACTAAGTTGCTTCCAAGTGTTTTGTTTGGTGTTTGTTGATAGGTGTCCCTCTTGGTTTATGCACACAAGATCGAAGGGGAGAGTGAACTTGCTTCCCCTAAACCAAGAGCTCTTGAGGGATATAAGGAGGGACAAACGGATTTTGCTCGGGTGGCTCAAGGAGTTTGAAAATTTTGAGATTGAAATGGAGACCGGAGACACGAGCAACCTGGGACAAAGTTCGCCTAATGGAACAAGCACTATACAAAGCCCAAGGCAAGGGGAACATCATGAGGAAAGTCAAGGAGGGCCACCAAATGTGCCTCAAGTACCGGTACCTCCCATTCAAATACCGGTACAACAATTCATGGCGAATCAAAATGTGAACCCCTACTTCGGAGTTGGAATGGGGATGCCACAAGTACAATTTCCTTTCTTTCAAGGTGGCATTCCCCAAGGTTATGGGCAACAATAACAACATCAACCACAACAACAAGGGCAAGGGATTGGGATGCAACATCTTCTAAATCAAATGAATCACAATCTCTTTAAACAATTTGCACAAAACTTTCCACAAGGGATCACACTTATATTCCCACAAGGAGTGCAACCACCAATGGCAGCCCATCTAGCCCCGGAATTTGAAGAGGAAGATTGCATTGTATACCCGGGGGTGGATGCAAACAACTTTGAGCTTAAGACATCTCTTATACAAATGGTCCAAGCCAACCAATTTGGAGGTGCAAGAGTGGAGGACCCGAAAGCTCATGTGGTGCACTTTGACCGAATTTGCCAAACAATCAAGATGAATGGGATTCCAAGTGATGCTATAAAGTTGAGGTTGTTTCCATTTTCACTCCGAGATCAAGCTCTAAGTTGGCTCAACTTCTTTCCGGCCAACCATTTTTCTCACATGGGAGCAATTATATAAAGCATTCATGCAAGAGTATTGCCCACCATCAAAGGCTGCGAAATTGAAAAAGCTCATTCAAAACTTCAAAAAATTTGGGAATGAAAATCTCTATGAAGCTTCGAAGAGATTCAAGGAGTTGAGAAGGCAATGGCCCAAAAATTTGCTTGTTCCGGGGGACTTCATCTCATCATTCTATGAGGGACTATTGGATAGTTCCAAAATCATTCTTGACACATCATCCTATGGAGAGATTTTTATGGATATAGGCTCGGAGCATGGGGAGCAAATGATTGAAAGGATAACACCAAACACGACATATTGGTATAATGAAAGAAATGAGCCTCCAAAGAAAGAAAAACCGGTCGAGATGTTTGAGGTTGATGACAAGATAGCGGTGCAAGCACAATTAGACTCTATACAACACATGCTGAAACAAATGATGCAAGGGCCGAAACAGAGTGTGCAAGCAGTGACTCAATCGCCACCCCAGGCTCCTTACACACCCACTCCCTACTCTCATCCATCTTCTCCTTGTCATTCACCCGGACCGCAGAGTATGGCTATGGTAGCCTGTTGTGCGATTTGTGGAGGGAGCCATGCTTCCCAATCTTGTTATTTGTTGGATGGTAATGGCCAAGGCTCATCACAAAGTGTGGAACAAATTGATATGGTTGGGTATTCTAGACCCCAAGGCTAAGGTCAAGGTTACCAAAGTTTCGGGCAACAAGGAAGAAATCAATATGGGAACCAATGGAATAATCAAGGAAGAAATCAACCTCCGGGTTTTCAAGGGAACCAAGGCAATAGAGGAGGGAATCAAGGAAATCAATGGAGAGGAAACCAAAACCAAAATCAGTGGAACCAACAAGAAACCTCTCAACCTCCTCAAGACCCAGATATGGAATCTTTTATGACCATGATGATGAACCAAATGGGCAAGCTACAAGCCGAGGTGGAGAATCTTAGAACCCAATGCGGTGGAAAAAAGCAAAAACCTCCTCAAGCACTGTCTTCTAGTGGTAAACTTCCGGCCACCACTGAGAATCCAAGACACCAAGTTAATGTCGTCACCGCTAGGAGTGGATTAGCATTGAAAGATCCTCCTTACCCCACCAATGATCGAAATCAAGAGAGAGAGGTGGAGGAGGATGTAAATGAGCGAGAAAAAGATGAAAAGGAAGAGGAGGTAGTGGTTGAAAGTGAGAATGAAGAGGAGCCTTTGATTCAAAAAGACAAGTCAAACGGAAAGGCTCCCGTGCAGGAACAAAGTGCCCGCAACAAGAAGAGAGTGAACAAGGATGACAAAATAGATGACTCGGTGATACCATATAGCTTGTTGCCATTTCCACAACGGTTGTGGAAATCAAAGGAAACCGAGAGGGAGAGAAAATTTCACAAAATGATTGATAAGTTGGAGGTCACCATGCCCTTTATTAAGACCGTCACTCAAATTCCATCATACAAGAAGTTTTTAAAAAATATTTTGGGAAACAAGAAGAAATTGGAAAAGAGTGCGGTTGTTGATCTAAGTGAGGGGACCTTGACATGTGCCATGCTTCAAACAAACTTGCCCCCGAAGTTGAAAGACCCCGGAAGTTTTGCTATACCTTGTATTGTCGGAGGGTTTGTTGTGAGTCATGCTTTGTGTGATTTGGGGGCAAGTGTGAGCCTAATTCTGTATTCTCTTTGCAAAAGGCTAAATCTCGGTGAACCCAAGCCAACAAATATGACTTTGAAAATGGCGGATCGTTTTATAAAACGCCCGATTGGTGTGCTCGAAGATGTTCCGGTCATGATTGACCAATTCTTTATCCCGGGAAATTTCGTGGTTCTAGACATAGAGGAAGACACCAAGGTCCCCATCATCCTTGGTAGGCCTTTCCTAGCTACCGCTGGTGCTATAATTGATGTGAAGAGAGGCAAGTTGGTGATGGAGGTGGCCGAAAACAAAATTGAATTTGACATATTTAAGATGGCCAAGCATCAATCGTCCTATGTTGATGAGTGCAAGATGATTGAAATCAAGGAGAAGAATTCTAAGGGAGCGCAAGGAAATCATGATGAATTTGATGCCCCATTGACCTCAACCATTAAAAGGCCTCCTCCTCTCCCAAATCAGACCTAAGCTTGGCAAGATGTAGAACTTAGAGCAAACACTTGTTTTTCTTTCATTTCCTTTCTTTTCTTTGTTTTGTATTTTCTTCTTCATTTAATTTATGCAATGTTTACTTTACTTTATTTTCTTCTCCATTTGAATTATGCAAGTTTATTTTCCTTATGCTTTACGTCATTTACTCTTCTTCTTCTCTTAATTTATTTTCCTCATGCTTATTTAGTTTAGTTTGGGTTTGAAGTATGAATTTATTATTTATCTTGAATGCTACCTTTTTAACAATTTCATAAGGGAAGACTTATAATCTTGAATCATAAGCTTGTACAATGAGGTTTGTTTGCATCTTGTTAATAATTACTAGCTATTTTTATTGGCAAGTAATTGGAGAGTTCTTGCTACAACGGGAGTTGGGTTAAAAACTCAAGCCACCTCTTGTACAACCCAAATATCTCACTACGGGAGTAGGGGACGAATTGGGGGGGCCTAATATATCGAAGAGCTTCAAGAGCTCGAGGTTGAGTCACACATATTGTGATAAATCTCTTGCTCTAATTCAAGGGACGGAATGGTCTTGAATTCATTAGTGTATGACTCTCTTGATGCATGATTATTGTTCTCCCTAATATATGAGTATATGTAGCATCTTCATAGTAATAACTCATAGTTTAAATCCCATCTTTATTTCTTATGTTTTTAGTTTGTTAGTAAATTTATGTTTCTGATTGTGCTTGGATTCTCGATAGTGGGTTAAAAAGCTCCAAAAATAAATAATTGCACAAGTACGTGCCATAACGCCAATCCCTAGCGGAACGACAAAACAAACCCGAACTATATGTCATTTTTTAGAACGATCAGGGATCCACTAGAGGATGATATTGTATGTTACATTTTTTAGAAAAGAGCTGCTAAGCGGCTTACAGACCATCTTCTGAAGGTTCGCGAGGACTTGACAAACAACAAACCTAAACCACATTGGATTTCTAAGGATGTGATGGCTGACTAAGTCCGCATTCAGTAGAGTGAGGAGTTCAAAAAGCTCTCGGAGAAAAACAAGAGAAATAGAAGTCCAGATTGTAGAGGACTAGGTGCATCGCTTCACAATTGTGGTCCTATTCCTATGACTGAACATTGGTCAGTTTGAAGAAAAAATTAATATAGATTATCTTATACGAAGTAATATTATATTGAGTATGTTGTATTATTCTTTGGGCTGAGCATCGGACGGATCGGATTTCCAATCCGTCCATCCGATCGGTTTTCGGTTTTAATTTTGAAAACCCAAACCATTATTTTTAAGACATTAACCGTTCGGATATTGCAAAATCGGATTGCGGATTATGAACTTTGGATTTCGGATGTTATTCGGATAAATATAAACTAATATTAAAACCATTTTTATTAAAAAAATATAGAAAAAACGATTAAATAAAAAAACTGAAACATAAATTCATAATACTACTTAACTAGTTAACTACTTCTTTACAGAATTACAGAGCATAAACGCTGCATGAACTTAGAACTTAGAAGTTACAATTTAAGTTAAACTTACAAAATTGTAACTTCTAACTTCAAGTCCAACAAAATAAGAAAGAAGTTAACAACTTAGCAGTTAGCAGTTACCAACAGTCTACAGTCCAAGTGTCCAACACCAACTGTCTAATATTACAAAATTAGAAAGATATAATTACACATTTACACAAAATTGACAAAAATTAGCACAAGTTTTCAGACATTTAAGCAATTGAGCATTCAACATTTCAGCACATCAACTGATCAACAGGAGCACTCTAGCAGACAGAATTTTTACTCTTCTTCCTGTTAATATGACAACTTAAAACAATATTAGGGAAAGCTAAACAGATAAGTGAGGCAGTGAACTAACTAGATAAGTAACAAATATTAGGCTATAGCCATAAGACTATTAGGCTCAGATTGCA
>CM008342.1:39134960-39152557 GCA_002525835.2 Ipomoea batatas | reverse complement strand
GGCAATAATTTAGAGCTTTGAAAAAGGCAGATCAATCACACTATCCATTTCGGACCCAAATGTTCCCTATGAGAAAATAATGTCCCAAAGAATATTCTTTGGTTGAAGTATAAAACATGTCTATGATTCTTTCATGCTGGCATATTCTTTGAGGAAAGATTGAAATGTCCTAATTACAATGAAAGAAATTAGAAAAGGGGTCACACTTTGTCTCACGAATCTTACTGGTGAGATGCGTCTATTCGAGTCAAGTCAATATGTAAATGTAATATTTATACTAGCAAATATAATATTTTGGAGACAAATGTAATACTTTTATATTTTGATATAAAAGTACTACTTTTTTCATTAAAAAAATATTATATTTTTCCTTATAAGTAATGTTGCATTTATAAAGAAAAATGTAATACTTTTATATAAAAATAAAAGTATTATATATATTTTTTACTTTTTATACTTAAATTTTTATGTAATTGATATTCAAATTTTAAAATAATAAAATATACACATTTTTAAAAATTATTTTATTAATTTTTTTTATAAACAGTTAATATCACTTGGTAATCAAAATAAATACTCCGTAATATAATATGGCATATGCTAATTGTGGAAGACTCCAAAATTTACAAACATTTTCTGTCATCAATTTCTTGTCAGTCCATATGCCAGAGAAAAAGGCTTTATTGCATTATTGACAAAAATGGGTTGGGTGCCATAAGCATAACATATATTCAAATGAATAGGCATGCATTGTTTTGTTATCTTTTTACTACATCCTATTATAATATAATTTTTTTCAGTGTCACAAATATATCATTGAGCTATAAACAATTTGATAGTATTTTATTATTAAGTGCCACACTTTTGTACCAATTATTGAAATATATAATGAAAATATGCTTCACGTTATCTGAGCAGTCTGAATGATAATATTTTCCAAGAAAACAAGAAGGATTAAATAATTGCATTCACATTTAAAAAGATATGCCAGGTCATAAGATAATAGCCTTTATATATAATAATATTTTTACTTAATATAGCACTTTTACTTAATATGGTACTATATTAATAGATTATTACCAACCCTTTTATTTATATATTTACTTCTTTTATTTGAAGAATAACTAATCCAATTACAATATTTTAAGTCAATGAATATACTAGTACAGTTTTATACAAATTTATTTTTATATTATAGCTATTTTAACTCAAATTTCAATACAAAATAATTTTAATTAGTGCTTTAATAATAGCAAACTAAGTAAATTGCAATATCTTCAAATAAAAAAAATAAAAAATTTACCCATTGTAGTGTGAATGAAATGACAAAGTAAAACTTAAACACTGTCGAGATTCTAATTAACACAAACATAATTAGTTAAAGTGTCTACGTAATAGTTGAAGAAATTTGTAATAATTGGACAAAATAAAATACTTTTAATCACTTCTAATCTATCTAAATAGATAAGGATAAAATATTTTTTTCTTTTACAATAGCCATTTTGTCTGTACTAGTAGTTCAGTTAATTTCTGAGTGATAGATTGGGGAATGATGTAAGATTGAGCCTTGGCTCCTTATGAGCACCAACCGTGGGTCCTCCCACCTAATAGACCGCTGAGATCTTGTTGGGGTGGCCGGGGGCAAATATTTTTTAATAAATCTTTAAAGACAATAATAATTTCTTGAAACGAATTCAATTGTACCCCCCAAAAAAAAATACTGAGTGATTATCTGTGTGGGAAACACCATGTGCTCTCGTGCGAAACAAACTCAAATATTGAAGAACCAAAAACCCAGTTGTCATTGTCTGCAATTCAAGATTTAAAGTTGCGTCACTGGATAGGTCAAAGCCTTGTATAGCCTCTTCTGCCAATCTGTCATCTTCTTTCCTGCCTACATATAAACGCCCAAAGAACAATCCCTTTAATTGCTTGTGATTGGTAAGTGGGACACCTCTGTTTCCATGGTTTGAACTCTACGCAGGCCATTCGCTTGAATCTTGATGCCTTTTTTTTTTTTTTTTGATTTCCAGAGAATGGTTTTTAGGAGCATTCTTGCTCTGATGATGAGTTGCTTCGGCTGTGGTGATCAGGTGGCAGAGCCTTCTCTGACTGAGAAATTAGAGCCCAATGCGGCGGCGCAATCTGTTGACACTTCGCCCAGTGTTCGACTCAGTGATGGGAGGTGCCTGGCTTACAGAGAAAGAGGAGTGCCCAAGAACAAATCCAATTACAGAATCATTATAGTTCATGGCTTTGGCAGCTCCAAAGAAATGAGCTTTATGGCTTCTGATGTACTTCTCTCTCTCTCTCTCTCTCTCTCTCTCTCTCTCTACTTCCAAACTTTTGATTCTGATTTAATTTCTAATTTATAGATTAATTTCTGATTTTAGTATAAGGGGTAAAGGTTTTATATTTGAGTGTTAGGATTTCATATTTGAGGAATATAACCTGGTAATTAATTGATCTGAAAGTGATAATCTTTATCTGGTATTACCCAGACTGCAAATCTGTTTTTGCAAATTGCAAATCATAGTAATTAGCCTGGAAGCAAGAAAAGTACTAAAATTAGCAATGCATTTACTAATGTTTGGACTTTGGCATATCAACTGATGAGGTGAAGTTACATCAATGTGGTCCTGCATTTTGTTTCTGAGTCTACTAGTTATTGTAGGAACTTTGTGTTTCTTAGCTTTTTTCAGTTGTGTTAGGGTTCCACTGATTGGTTTGTGCAGCTTCACATGGAATGTTCTGATATTGCTTTAGTTCCCCAGGAACTGCTTGAGGAATTGGGGGTATACCTCTTGATATATGATCGAGCGGGATATGGAGAGAGTGATCCAAATCCAAAGCGCTCGTTAAAGAGTGAAGCTTTGGATATCGAAGAGCTAGCTGATCTGATGGAGTTAGGATCCAAGTACTATGTAATAGGTGTCTCGCTAGGATGCTACCCGGCCTGGAGTTGCCTCAAGCGCATCCCAAACAGGTGGAACTACTAACTTAAGATCTTTAGCTTCTTTGTTCGTTTCTGATTCCCGTTTCAAGTGTAAATCGTTTCACCTTCTGTAATGTGAGCCTGCAGGCTTGCAGGTGTAGCGCTAGTTGTTCCCTTCATCAATTACAAATGGCAATCACTTCCAGATGCTTTGATAAAGGATGATTATCGAAAACAACTATGCCAGTGGGCAATTTGGGTAACGCGGTACACTCCAGGATTGTTACACTGGTGGTTGACGCAGAATTTATTCCCTTCGGCCACTGTTCTTGATAAAAACCCTGCATTTTTTTGCGACAAAGACTTGGATGTCTTGAAGAATACACCAGGATATCAATTGTTCACTCAGGTAACATAGTTCTGCATTTCTGTTGCATTTTGAAGTCAAAATGACATAAAACAGGTTCTGCATTTCTCGGTGAAAAACGAAAAGAAAAACACACGTGCACATACACACACACACCAACTTTGCAATTACTGTATGAAGGGCCAAGTTTAGCACCAGGTGGCTAGGGGGATTGTTGGGAAGAGTCCAGCATCCTGCCTCTCGAAAATATGACGGTATAAGGAAATAAAGTTGTGCCTTGGTTACTGGCTATAGCATCCTAACAGTAATGACCTTTTACTTCCTCTTATAGGATGGATTGAGGAATCGAAGCGTGTTCGACTCCCTTCGCCAGGACTTTATAGTGGCGTTTAGCAAGTGGGATTTCGATCCCCTAGAGCTGAGCAATCCACACCCTCAGAGCGAGTGCTCGGTTCATCTCTGGCAAGGCTACATGGACAAGGTTGTGCCTGTAGAATTACAAAGATATATGTGGAAAAGGCTGCCATGGATTCAGTATCATGAAGTTCCACAGGGAGGGCATATGCTGGTGTATGATAATGCAGTATGTGAAGCAATCTTGAGATCTCTTTTGCTTGGTGAAGATTCTCCATTGTACATGCCAAACTTGGGCAATTAACTCATATTTATTCATTATTCTTGCCTTCAAAAATGATTTCTGGGAATTGAACTCTGATACAAGTGTAGCAGGCTGTGATTCCAACTGTTTCAAGAGCTCAGAATGGAAAGAGAAGAGCTTTTGAACATTGTTAACTGATCCAATTCTGGCATTTGATCCAAAAATTGATTCCAAATGATCTTAGATATTGATATGGGTTTCAAAATTTCAAACTCCAAACCTATGGTCTAGAAGTAAACCATTTGTATGTCAACTTGATCACAGGACTGTAATTACTACTTATTTTCATAAAAGAAAATATTTTTTTAATACTTAAGTGATTCCAACTTTTTCTGACTAATCCTAAGTCGGGCAACTGCAGAGGTAAATCGTGAGCTGCACAATCAACCCACTAGTCAGACCATAAGGGATCCAACGGATCTGTTTTTCATTTATGTAATTCGAACCTCACACTGTAGCCTTCAAGAAAATATAATTTTAACCAAATGATTGGACCAAACTTTTTTTTTTAATCAAATGATGTGTTTTATTTGATTTATTTATAATGGAGTAAATTAATTTGATAAATATAAATATGAATTTGGCTGGGTAAAATCATGTCAAGACCCTGAGAATGAAAGACGACGTCGTTTAGCAAATTAAGGAGTCCATTATTGAGAAGCAAACGACGTCGCTTGAAGGAAATTCCAACAGCCATAACAAATATATATGTGGGACAAAATGCTAAGATTAGATAGCAGCATTTATTTTGGACCTCTCACAGAATATCAACAGCTATGGTTCATGGCTGGTTGCCAATAACAAGCTAAGGAGATAAATGAGATGAATGAATCTTCAAAAAAAAAAATGAGATGAATGATAGTTGGTGGAGACACTATCCAAGGAGGGAGTTTAATAATATAATGATCATTTGGCAATATATATAATGCATCTTTCAAGGATGATATATGAGATGAAGCAATGGATTCCACTCATATCTAACAACCTGCAAGATGGAGCCCAGTGTTCCAAACACCCCACCCTATGCACAATTAAGTTGCTAGGTAAGGTATCGCTAACTCTGATCTGTTCACCTACTATTTGTTGCTATCGTATAAACTAGAGCTAGTAGTAGTAACACTGTGATACTGCTGTGATTTCTCTCTTCTTGGGATTAAGATATTTGATCATCCTTTGAAGGCGTGAAGTTACTTATTTTTGCTAGTATTTCAATCTAAATTTATTTAGTTTTTGTGTTTACCTATTTTCCTTTTTCTTTGTATCCAACAAAGTTTAAATAGGCCATGCAAGGGGGACAGTTTGAGCATAATGAGAGCCATCTTAGGATGTGTTGTGGTTCTAAGGGTTGATTTGGTAGACCAATCTGCTCTAATCTTGATGGATACATTCAAAGCCTCCCAATATCTCCTTTAGAGCAATTCTAATGATTGAGTTTTTTTTTTTTTTTTTCCTGGTATCAAGTTTTATTTGTGGGCCCTTTATCAAGGTGTAGTAATTGGAAGATTTTTTTATTAAAAAAAAAAAAAAACCACCAACAACAATAAGAAGAAGCTAGGGAGAATGGTTGCCGGCTAATGAACTTTATGAAGTGCTCAATTGATGGATGAAATGCATACACCTAAGTCAGCTAAAAACCACACAAAATAGAAGAAAGCTAAGGCAAATTGGTTAGTTGAAGGGATTAGAAGATGGATGGAAGCTGCATTAGGCCAACCAAAAAGAAATTTCCAAGTTTTTAGATTAAGGAGCACTTGGTTATATCTGTACATAATGCAGTACGTGTTACTGTACGTATGTACGTAGTGTTGAGCAGTCTTCGATCGTCCCTAAGTTCCATAAGGTGTCTGGATTCAATTAATAGGATGATCACTGTTCAAACCAAATTGAATACTATAGAAATTGAATCGAAATTGAAATCAGAACAATACAGACGATTCCCGTTCCAATTTATTAAAATTGGAGTTCGAAAGCGAACAGTTCCGATTTCGAACCCAACAAAAAATATTTTTATTTTTTAAAGCCTAACTGTAGTTTAAATATTTAGATAACTATTTTAAAAAAAAATTAAATAAAAAATTTTAAAAAATAAATTGTTGAATCGACAGTTAGAAATCAAAATCTAACCACGTCCTTTTCTACTGAGTAAATGATTAAGATGATACATTGTTTGGTTTAGGCTCCTAGACAACCTGAAGGATCATTTGGCTTTTAAAAGGAGTGGGAGTGGACAACCATATGAGTTTTGACTAAGTTGACAACTTGTTTTTGGAGTAATGACTTTAAATAATTTTGGATTTTTGGTAGTAGCCACTAGCTACCAATTAAGACAGCTAAATAATTCATCAACTTATAAGGCATTTCATGTTCCACATGAACAATTATTCCTTTTAAAGCAATTACATCAAACTATTAAACTTTTTGTTTTTTGCAACTGAATCACTAGACTTAAAAGGTGTGCAACTGAACCATCAAACAAATAAAACATGTGATTATATCAAACTATGTGAATGTTTTTATCAATTTTTTTAGAGTAGAATATAATCATATTGATTATATGGTATGTATTATTGAGAGTTGCTCTTACCTCAATCATACTAGTTTGAAGTAAATATAATATTAAAATATTTTTAATTCAAATTACATTATTAAAAGAAATTAAAAAATTATTTCAGTTACGCATATATTTCTTATTTGATGATTTGATAACACACTTTTTATGTTAGTGATCCAATTACACAAAAGTCAAAATGTTTATTGACTTGTTTGACATTTTTACCAACAAATAATATTAAGCAATCAAAGTATACTACATAAGACTAGAAAATGAGAATATAAAATAAAAGTACACGTAAAATTAATCGTATTGAAAGATCATAAAATAATGAATAATAATTTTATAAGAATGAAAGGGAAAAAGGCATTAATTTAGTTTGTTCAAATAATGACGTGACAGTGGCTGCTTCCACTTGCAGATTAAACAATTGTTCCACTTGCTAATCCGCCAAATCATCATCATTTAAGTGCCCAAATACGAGATGCCCTTTGACCGGCCAGCTATTTAGTAGTTACGTTGTTTTATCCAACACTCTTCTGTTGTACATGAAAAACACGAAAGCCCGCCCACTTCAAAGAGACAAATTTTAATGTGGACTATGTGGCAGCATGGATTATGAGGTAAAATTATGTTGTATTATTTTAATTATTTTTTAATTTTATTTGATAATATACGTTATTAATGTATGAGTTTTATGTTTTTGTTTCATTTTTACACATTAATTTTATTATAATAACACTGAAGTATTATTTTAATTGCATTTGACGTTCATTTGACAATGTTATTGCATTAAATTTGTTTTTTTAGTTTAATTTTTCACACATACTAGTTTCATTATAATAATACTCAAGTATCATTTTAATTGCACTTCAAGTTCATTTGACAATATATGTATTATATGAGCTATGTTTTTAGTTTCGTTTTTTACACACTAATTTCATTATAATAACTCTGAAGTATAATTTTAATTAGGCTTCAAGTTCATTTAAAAATATGCGTTATTGCATGAGATTTATTTTTTAATTTTATTTTTAACATACACTAGTTTCATTATTGTAACATTAAAATATCATAACGACAACGACAAAAAATAGTACTCTTTATCACATTAAACTATAGTTTACATAGAGTCGTGTGAACCATGGTCCATAGCATAAAAGTGGTTCAAAGACGTAATAAACTTGAACTCTGCTAATTGGGTCGTGCTGTTTTACTTGTGTATGTTTTGATTTTGATGTGTGACCCATTCTGAATTTTTATAACATAAAAATAGTAATGATTTGTTAATGTACTTTTCTCTCCTCCAATCCAATAAAATATAGATTAGGTATCTATCAAAAAAAAATATATATATATAGATTAGGTAACTTATTTCGTAATTATATTGCATGTTGGATGAGTCCCACGTTTGGTTTTTCTGCTACAGTTATTTTCGTTTTTAAATTAAATTCTCGACTTTAAACTTAATCATTTTTAATTCTCGATTATTATTGCACTTGTCTCACTTTCAGATTTTTTGTACAATAATTTTCTATTATATTAATTGTATAATTTAAGAAGAAAAAAATATCATTTTTTTCTAAAATAAAAAATGAGAATGTGACAATATTACTCCTATAATATATTTGGTCTTCAACTGAAAAACACATACTGAGTACAATTGATTGCAGCCGTACGGAAATTAAGGTATGTTTACTACAATGCAACAATATTCATTTTTGGTACCATACAGAAATAAAATAATAATAATAATAATAAACTTGAGAAGATCTTAGAGTTTCTATTTAAGTGAAATTTTATTTTATATATTGTACTAATATTTGTATTTATATGACTAATTCAATTAAATTTTGATGGTGCCGATTCATTTATATACTTTTATTTGTTCTCAGATTTTTTTGCTCAATCATTTTGATTTCTTCAAAGGCAGAGTCGCCTGTCACCAGGTTTAGTAGTTCAAAATGTTATCGATAATCGGTTGTAAGTTTTAATGTATGAAAATAACATGTACGAAAAAAGAAATGTATCAATCTATGGGCGGTAGGTCACGGAACAGTGTAACCCAACAGTCAACACGAACTAAACTCGTCGCCTCTCAACAAAACCCAAAAGCCATAACTCAGTAACTCACTTGCCCACTCTCTATAAATCTCTCTCTTGGACTTCCCACATCTTGCTCCTCACTCTGCCCTCGGAAGTTCGGTCTTAAGATTCCCAAAGAAAATCCAACTTTTAGGTAAGATTTTACTTTTTTTCTTTACTTTTCTGCACCGATGCTATTTTCAAGTGGTTTATTTGATTTATGAATCTGTCCTGCATCTTGCGGTGCTGTTTTTCTTCTTCCTTTGGGTTCATGGTCATTTCTGGGTTTGGTTTCTTGGAACTTTGTTGTTTTGCGGTTTGATCCGTCAGTAATTTGAGGCGGAATTTGTGATTTGTGATTAAAGGTTGGATTTTGGGGACAACCATGATTTTGTTATTCAATATTCACTCTTCTGGTTGGATACTCTCGAGATCCATTTGAATTGTGTGGATTTGTTGTAGTCATGCTTAAAAGATGCATCTTTTTATCTGCTATCATGTAGATGTAAAGTGGCCTTTGGATTATTGAATTTTTTTGAATTAAGAAGTATGTTGATTGGGAAATTTATTTTAAAATAGAACTTGCTGCTATTTGGTTTCTACTTGAATTGGTGTATATAGATTTGTCTTGTGGTAGCCATATGCCTAATGGCTCTTTCTGGTATGGGTCTTGTACTTACCTAAATGTTACTGATTTTATCTCTCTAAAGGATTTGAGTCTAATGTTACCAGTAATGGCTCTTTCTGATAAGGGTGGAATGGTTTAGTATAGACTAGAGATTGAGTAAAGCATACCCCTAGTGATACCATTTGAGCTAAGCTAGTGATGGTAAGGAAATAGGAAGTAGTTCCATGTACTTCTGTCTTTGCTTAAACTTCCATCTAGTGGGCTGAGGTTTGGAACTTTACTTGAATGTTTAATATGAAACCTTAATGGTTTTAAGCATCATGAATTCATGATGCATCAGCACTGTTAATGCCCGGATGAATATTTGAAAGGGTTTTTAGCCTGTTTATGAGCTTCGAATGAATTTCAAAGTGGTAGTGTGAAGCTAGCAGTAGATTGAGTATTTGGTGTGCAGAACAAGGAGAATGACAGAGTTGGTGTTAAAGGCTGCTAAATGGAGTAGTGGAATATGTATGGCTGATCTCGAATATGTGTGTGTTTTACACAAACAACAAAGTTAATGCAAGGTCTGTTGAGGAAGCTTTTCTTATGTTCCTCATAATCTTTAGATTGTAGAATGGAAAGTGTCAATCTTCATTATTTTTGGTCAATTGAGCGTTATTTTTGGGAAAATTGTAATTTATGCTACTCAAGTATAGACCAATTATGAATGTCATTTTCTCAATTATGAGTGATATAAATGTTGCCCCTGAATTGTCAGAATGTGGTCATATATTGCCCCCATATATTACGCCCCTCAGGAGGCTAGGAGGGGCAATAATATATGGCCACATTTTTGACAACTCAGGGGCAACATTTATACCACTTAGAATTGAGAGGTGGCATTTATAATTGTCCTATACTTGAGAGGCATAAATTATAATTTTCCCTTTATTTTTTCTAGCTATCTCCATCCTAGTGAAAGAATGCTTCGTGATATTCCCCCATGTCACTAAGCAAATATTAGAATGCTTCGTGATATTCCCCGAACTCACTAAGCAAAGATTATTATAAAACACGGCATTATGTTCAGCTCTTTCTATTTTACTTGGACCAAGGTATGCATTCTGATTGTTATCTGTGTTTGATTGTCATATACATATTTTCAGAATTTCAGGTGAACCATGTCGACTGTAAGACTTCCATCTACCTGCATGTTCAGAAGTGCCCCTCTTACCCAACCAAAGAGTGCATTTGTGAAGAGCCCATCATCCATTACTTCTGTAAAGAGGGTCTCCAAATCATTTGGCTTGAAAGCTGACCGTTACCGAGTGACTGCATCAGCGGTATATAAGGTTAAACTGGTTTGTCCAGATGGCGAGTACGAGTTTGATGCACCTGCGGATACTTACATCCTGGATTCAGCTGAGTGCGCGGGAGTTGAACTGCCATACTCTTGCAGGGCCGGGGCATGCTCTACCTGCGCGGGGAAGATCGAGACGGGCTCTGTAGATCAATCTGATGGGTCTTTTCTCGATGACGGCCAAGTGGGAGAGGGATATGTCTTGACTTGTGTTTCTTACCCAACTTCAGATTGCGTGATTCACACCCACAAGGAGAGTGATCTTTACTAGGTAATTTACTTAGGTTGTTCCTACGTTATGCTGAACTCCAAAAACTCTCAGGAATTAGGGTCTTGATTCTAAGTGTCCACTCCAACATTGTTGTTTCAGTTAATGTAATGCTATCCTTTGCTAAGTTCCTGCTTTTCATTCAACTACTTTTGCCTATAGCATTGTTTTGTTCATTGTTGCCACTAGTACAGAATCAGTCATCTGCGTCCGAGAGTTTGGACTATCTGCGTTCAGAGTTTCCCGCAGATGGTATTGAGACTTTCCACCCCAAAAAATTAAATATACACACACAAATTGGATCTTTCTTTAAGTTGGGCATAAGATAGCCAATTCTTTAAATGGGCCTTGGGTCTAATATTTTGTTTGGGTTTTTGTAACAAAATCATAAGAGGAACAAATATACTCTATAAACCCATCAAGCTTAGGTTATAGGCTATGTACAACTTATTATTGTTATAAGCTACATTAAACAACCAAAGGCATTATAATTTTTTTGGTTTGACCAGAAGTTTACTCAAGACACAGGGACTAATCATTGTTTATACGGGTTACAAGACTTCAAGAGTGGTAAGACATCATATTATACTATAGATCATGGTTCATATTGCAATGTGGACCACCGATAAATATTCATTTTTAAATATATTGGAGATTTATTATTAATGTACTGAATATTCATTTTTAGATAGTGTGTCAAATAATGAACTTTTAATACACTAATAATAGTGAACTTTCAAAAAATAACATTTAATATACTTAAAATGAATTTTATGTCAATGGTACACCTTATAGGGTGCACCACGGTCCACAAGAGAATGAAATTGGCGGCATCTCATCCAACCTTTGGGTAAAGACATTATAGTTTCACAATCATAAATTTATGATTTGATGTAAGTGATTACGATCAAATTTAGTTCTCATATTGAAAAATTCAAAAAAAAAAAAAAAGAAAAGAAAAGACAGCTACACTAGAGTTAGAAAGTCATAAATACAATAGTGATGAAATAAGAAAATATGTTGCATTTTGAAGAAGGCCTTTTTGGTGTTATAAGAGAAGCAAGAAGGGGACAATGAAGGCTCAAAAAGGACTTGATTTGGTGGATCGGAGCTAAGAAAGTGCATGGGGTTAGTGTAACTGTGTAAGAACTTTTGCACAAAGAGACAGGGGAAGATGATGAAGGAATATATATAGAAATTGAGGAATAAGAATAAAGCTACTTCTATCCTTGTCTCCTTGAATGGCCTACCTCAACAAAAAAAGGTTTGAGATATGGAAAGATAGGCTGAAATGTGTTGGATATGTAATCTCAGCTCATTAGTCGATCAAGAATTTTTTGGAAAGCAACTTTTTGGTAGAGATCCAACTCCATCCAGCTTATTTTATGGTAAAAAGACTGGGGAAAAAGGCATTAACTTTTTCTTTTCTGTTTGGGTTTGGTTATTGTGTGGTCTTTATGGTTTGTTATAGGTCCAATTCAAAAATAAAAAATAAAAAATAGGCGATATATTATGTGATTAATATTTAAATTTTGTCAAACTTTCCCCAAAAATATGACGAAAGTATTCTTCGCGACTATGTTTGATTATATATGTATATATATACTACCTAAAGATTCTAGCCTCAACATAAAAATGTGAAACTAATAATCAGAGAAAATTTCAACTTTGCTTGTGGCACAAATAAAGGATCAAATTAACCAAAAAGATGAATTCACAATCATCTCCCACCTTGACATGATAGAGAATAAATGGAATTAATCATGACGCCATCTTCAATTCAATGGAAAATCAATGGCCTATTTTCTTCTTGGAATTTTAAACCTTTTACACGTGAATTTTTTTGCCTGTTTGTTGTAGGGTGGTAAGCATTTTCATGTGTTAATATTCATCTTCCATCTGATCCAAACATCTCATCAATGTACACGGAATCTAGACCTATCTTTGCATTGGGCCATTTAAATTACATGAAATTCTTATAGTTAGTTGTAGAATAAGTAAAAATGTAAAATAAAATAATGGGATTCAATTTTTTTATAAAATAATTATAATCAGCAAAGAAATAAATTTAAGTTGTGTACTTCTTGTGTGTTACATAAACTCTCCTTAAAATTTGTTTGCTACCTTTCAAGGGGGATATGAGCGAAAGTGCCACTCTCCCAAGATAAAATGGAATACAACACTATATTTGAGCACTCAAATATAATGCTTTCAGCAAAGTTAACCAAAGTGAGCACTTCGTAAATTTGATATCGAAGTGTTGATAGAATTTTTTCATTGGTTGACGGTATATGTTAGCCCGCCGGTTGACTATCCAATGGTAAAAAATCAACAGGTGCGTCAGTTGCTGAAACTTAAGTGTGTCGGTCTAAAGCTTTATGTGCGACTGTGCGTACGTGATTTTCCTTCTTAAGGTGTGTGGTTTGTGTGTTTAAGATGCGTCAGTTGTTGAAACTTAAGGTGCGTGGTTTTCCTTCTTAAGGTGCACCATTTTTACAATTTTTTTCACTCAACAATGCATGTGTTTTTTCAGTAGTTCAAAATGATCCGATCTAGGTTTTGCTGTTTTCAATCATCTAATTCAAAAGAAAAGTAATATGATATCTTTGGAATAAACATGAAGGAGATGGATGAAGGACACTCGTTTTCTTTTTTTTTTTTTTTAAATAAAATTGATTTAAGTTATTGATCTAGATTTGATCAACAGTTCAGATCTAACTCTACTTTAATCTTAGAACATCTTCGCACCATAACTCATCCATAGTAAGATACAAAAATTATCAATCAAACTTATTCATGTACACAATTACTTCCAAAAATAATCAAACCAAACTTATTGATTCGTCAAAAATGATTAAATTTGAATCGGGTTTTCAGTGATTAAGTGAAATTGAAGAATAACATATTACAAGTACCAACTTTTAATTTTGTATCGAAGGATGTGAATTAGCTTATATATTTATTGCTTAAATTGGGAAATCGAAATAAAATTAATAAAATTTAATTATATGTTGGCTTGACGCACTACATCTTTTATTTTGATTTTAATTTCTTTTATGTATAAATATGTTGCGTGTATTATTATTACTTTTTAAAAAAAAATCTGCGATATGTCCACCGACCTTACGTGGATGTCGGCTGCGAGAGTTTCGAGGTCGATCGCATGGCGGCCAGTGATGACCACGTGCTCCTCCTTGGGATTCCGGCTGCGCGTAGCAGCCTACTAACCAAGACTTTTTTTCAATTTTTAATTCGTAGCACATTATATAATATAAATAACTTTTTCTTACTCCGTATTTATCTATTTATGAATACCAAACTAGAGTCTTAGATTGGACCAAGTATTTTGACCTTGATAAAAACAATTTAATGATTTTTCAATCCTCATTACAGGGCCCATGGTGGGTACTTGGGTAGGCTGCATGCTTCCCAATTAGATCATTGAAAAACGAAAAAAGGAAAAAGGCAAATGAAATTCCACTACTCTCTAAAAGTCACATCTACACGATTTTACTTGATCATAAGCAAAAACTATTTTTGGTCCAACAACATTTCTATGTTAACTTTATACCGTTCCATTTAGGTAATGGTAAAAACTTGTTTAAAATTGTCTCACAAATTTTTGTTCGTGAGACAGGTCGAGCCAAAATGGAATATAATATTTATATTAACAAATGTAATACTAAATTAGGAATAATTTAGTAAAAGTATTACATTTTTCATCAAAAATATTATTCTTGATTTAGTATTACATTTGCTGGTATATAAGTATTACATTTGCATAAGTAACAAACATATTATTCTTGATTTAGTATTATATTTGCTGGTATATAAGTATTACATTTGCATATTGACCCGACCAATAAGAAATCATGAGATGGTCTTACACAAGTGTGACCCTTACGTAATATGATCTTTGACTATTAAAATCATATTTTTTTAATCTTTCTCCAACAAAATTATTAACAAGAAATGGTTTTGATTTTAACTCTATAAATTAAAGTTAAGTTGATCATACAATTGACTTGGTAGGCATAAGATTTCAAGTTAAACTCGTCGTGATAATTTTATATTATTGACCGTCATTACCCGATGGTGTACACTAGGTAGATTCCACTCATGTGTAATAGACCACAAATCACACACAACACATGAGAGGTAAATTACGCTAAAAAGACCCGATGCGACGGACTCAAATGAGAGGATGTTGACAAGAATCAAATTCGTAATCTTTTAATACGAGAATCATATTTCATCCACTTAATTATGAATTAGCCACCTTTTCGGGGCCTTAAAAAAATAACACGATGTGGAAAAATATCCGTGCCCTTTCATCCACACTTCGTGAGTGAGACGACTTGGTGTCTTATAATATGGTGCAACCTTATACAAGAAATGAAATTTTTCCATTAAAAAAATATTTTTGAGTATATTTTTGACATTTCATATATATAGCATTCTGGGTACTCCATCATCAATGTCTATTGCCACAGGCCCCCCATGCAATCATATGCCTAAATCTAATTGATATTTTTGACTCTTGCAATCATTCTTGCTTGCTTATTAGATTATGCTTATAGGCCTTAATCAAGTTTTAATGATTGATTATATATATAGTTTTAAGTATTGAGCTTTTTAACGATACAAAAACCTAATTAGTTTAAGATCTAATCTATTTTTTATTTTTTATTTTTTTGGTAGGGAAAACAACCTCAGTTTATTGTAGTAATTCACTAATTCTCTACTCCTAAGTGCATGCATGTTAGTTGATCAAATTTTATTGTTGTTCCCAAAAGGTTAAATCCCCAATCCCGACCCGTTAGAGCATTTAGGAGAATGTAGATCATGTAACTTAGCGCACAAGGAGCTCCCCTCATAGAGATTGCTCTCACAGTACACTGTCGCCACTGGTGAGAGTCTGAGACTCAATATCGGGTCATTGTTTCCAAACTTCACCCCTTGTGACCAACTGAGCTGCTTATGTTGGCAATTGTCAAATTTTCTTGATGCAATAATGTAATGTATGAAGTGAAAAGTTTAATGAGTTAATTCCAGAAATGGTCCTCCAACTATGTTGATTTTCCAAAATTAGTCCCCGACTTTTAATTTGGACAATTTATGTCCCTTGACTTTCAAATTCTTTCCAATGTTGGTCCTTTCGTCAAATTTTGGTTAAGTTGAAGTCAAATGAAGGGGTAAAATTGTCCGTTCACCTGTTTAGTGTATTATTACTCGTATTTCTCCTATCCTATACGCTATATATATGAATATAATCTCAGTCAAAGTCTCAATCGAAGCCATATAATTTCAGTCGATGTCTCTTCGACTGATATTATATTCATATATATAGCGTATAGGACAAAAGAAATACGAGTATACAAGTGAACGAACAATTTTACCCCTTCATTTGACCTCAATTTAACCAAAATTTGACGAAAGGACCAACATTGAAAAGAATTTCAAAGTCAAGGGACTTAAATTGTCCAAATTAAAAGTCGGGGACTAATTTTGGAAAATCAACATAGTCGGAGGACCATTGCTGGAATTAACTCAAAGTTTAATTGTTGACAAAATATAGGGCAGGCCCTCACCAATGATCTGAGTACCTGAAATTTATAGAATGATTATGTGAAGATGGATGCTATGTACTTATGTCTTGTATATAGTGAGAAGTGTGAATGAATTGAATAATGAAGCTAGGATATGTCCACTCATGATTGCTTTAGTATCAAGGTTGTTACTACTTTTTACAGTTCAGGAAAAATGAATGTGAAGGTTGATCGAATAATAATGAATCTTACTTTCTTATGGTACTATTGTTGGTTGGATACCACAAAACAATATGTTTTTAATTTCTTTATTTTATTCTATTTAAAAACAATTCCCGTAACATAACAGTTTCTGATATTTAATTGTCATATTATATTTTAAGTAATTTAAATTAAAGTTATATTGCTATCTGACTCTATATGAAAATAACTCTTCTGATATTTTTTGAAAAATCCTGCAAATGGTGAAGAACTGTGATAAATGGATGTGCATCAAAGTCAATAGTAGTTGAGGTTTAAGCCTGGACTGATGAACAAATTCTCAATGCAGTACGCCAGTACATATAGTACATATATGGCTTTATTTTATGGCGTTTGAGTAGTCATCATATACTCCATTATTGTGAAAAGTGGCATGTAGTAACTCTCTTATATAGGAGGTCATGAGAATGAGGTTCATTAGAGTCGATATTGACTCTTTTGCTTCAATAGATTGAGAAAGTATGTATGAACAGATACTATAATGTAATAGGGTCAGTTGTATTAAAAAAAATTATAATTAGTGTTGATGCTAGTTATAACAAAATACATATACATATTTGAAAATTGCGGAATGATGTTATACATTTCATTTATTATTCCGAAAACTAAGTTTATCCATCTCTCATCCAAAAAAAAAAAAAAAAACTACGACAACAACAATAGAATTCCAGCTCAATACCACCCAAAACATAAAGTACATTGATATTACCAATTTACCTACTTTAAAAGATATAAAGAATCATTGAACGCGTATGAAATATGTGTTATTCCATCCGGCCCATAGGTGAGACGACCTGATGTGCTATAATTTGGTCCAATGTTGTACATAGAAAATGGTGATGATTTTATAATATCAACAAATAATTATGCTTAATATAATTGTCACAAATTGTAAAGATTTTAATTTTTTTGGCCACCTACCTAATATTAAAAAAAAACATATTAATTAATTC
>CM008342.1:39111889-39123936 GCA_002525835.2 Ipomoea batatas | reverse complement strand
GCAATGTCTTGAGGCTGACCCACCATCACTACCGCACTTTAGTGAGGAATTGTCTGTTGAATTGCATTTCCGTTCGAACGATGACATGGACAACGGGTTACGGCCGGCCGACGAGACCTGGGGGAGATTGGTTATCTTGAAACCAGAGGAAAGTGAAGGTTGTAGATCTCTGTGTCCCCTGTAAGCGATGAGATGAAAGAGCCCGACGAGGATCTGGCCTGGGAGGCGGAAAAATTGATGGTGGTCGACGATTCTTTCATTTTCTGCGTCGACTTGTTCTTCAGCAGATGGTGGTGGTTATCCGGGAGCAGCAACAATCGTTGAATTGGCGGCGAGGAATACATTTTGGAGGCACCAATGTGCGGCTTCTCAGAATTCTCGACGACCCGGGCATGACCCGATGCCAGACGTCCGATTGCTTATCCATTTTCATGTCAAATTTTGGTTAATGGCTTATGATTTTTGGTTAATGAAGAATTGGACATGAAAAGACAGAATTGTCCTTCAATTTCACGGTGGTTTAACATCAATTTAGACGGTGGACCAAAATTGTCCAACATTTATTAAATCTGGGCAAAATGTGTCAAAATTAAAAAAAGCGGACTAAATGTGTCCAATGCACAATAAGTATAGGACCAAAAAAAATTTACTCCAACTATATATATATATATATATTTTTTCTTTTCAAAAAAAACAAATATATATATATAATTATTCAGTGACCGGGCACTGCGGGCAGGGAGGGGTATCCCGGTCCCCGTCCCTACCCATAACAAGTTTAGAATTTCAACCAACTAAACTACTCAAACATTTAACTATTTTTATGTATATTTAAATTTTATATATAAATTACTGCTATATATGTATGTATACATATACATACATATATAATGGGGTGGGGATGCGTGAGGGTGGCAATTGCCCCCATTATAGATCCACCCGTGACCCCATGTCATTTGCAACCATTGTTGCCATTTCAAACAGTTGTGGAGAATGGGACATCAGAACACTTAGATTTAAGATGATATTTTTGGAGTTGGATGGATGTTTGTATTTGCTGTCATAAAACTCTTGTTTGGCTTCTTATAATTGTTACTTTGAAAGCCATGAACACTGTTAATAATACAAAGATAAACTACGTTGTTGTATGGCACAGAGGTAAATGTATTCAACATGAAAATGACAACCAATGTTTAAACCCAAAAAAAAAAAAAAAAAAAAAAAAATACTCAGGATGTGAATCTCAAGTTACATTACAATGAATCTCTTAAGAGAGTTGCAATCCATAGAAAAAAGTATAAAAACAGCCATTTCAGAGCTTTTAATACTCCGGAGTAATATTTTAAGGACTGTTGTACAATGATGCTGTGGCAACTTGTCGATCAGAGCAGGATTCTAAGGCTAGAGTAATTGCATAAAAATCATCTATAATAGATTGTACATGTATACAAGAAATGTCAAGAATTAATGATAGATTGAACTTGATGTATAAGCTAGAGGCAAGGGGAGGTTTAGTTATACTATGATTGGTGAATGTTACGGATCGCAGCACTGATACTTCTACAATCAAATTCCATGGTCTTCATCCAATTCTCAAAATCTCCAATTTCCTGCAACACATAAGCCACCATATCAAACATTGCACCCTTTGATAAAAATAAAATTCAAGCAATAATTAATAATGCTAGGCTTACTAGCATATCAAGAATTGTAATATTGTTGTTCTTTTTGTGGAAATCAAAAGACCATTTTGATTTCCTGGCACCTATCATTATCACACATTTATGGACTACAAGAAAGAATTAGTATTCAAGAAGTTGATAACTTTTATAACATGGTGTATATGAAAGGAAGGGTGTTTGGAACTCAAGAGCTCCATGATGAATGCTAGGAAGGTCAGGGGAAGGGAAAGCACTTCAATATCCACTCAAAAATAACCCAAGTTTAAACAATTCTTTCGTGCATTTGAGAAAATGTAAATAAAATACAAACCAATGAAGAAGTAAATTCTGATCATTGAATATTGAATGTGAAACACATAATAATTACTGAAAACCATTCAGAGGGAAAACTTGCTTCTTTTAAATTGTCTTGACAATTCTTGTTGTCAAACACAGTAATTCTCAGTTAATGGTGTAAGAATGTACTTTCATACATTATTTTTTTAAAAATGTAAAAATCCTAATTAGAGCATAATTATCTGTTTGTGTGTAAGAATGCATGGTGAATTTGTCTTCAAAAACATTATCAATAAATCTTAGTTGAGTAATGAGGCTTCCAAGGAAAGAACCAAAGAAGGAAATGATGACGATATAGGAGCAGAAAGAAGGGATAATTGAGATATTTTGTGATGCTTGGCATTTTGAGTTGATGTGTCCTTGTTTTTCTATACCCTATGGGTGATGTTCTTAGTTACTAGTGGTTTCCTAATGCTTTTAATGTTTGGATTGCTTTTGATTTGTCTAGAGTTGGCAAAGTTTGCCCCTTGATTTTACATCATGGCTTTGAGATTGCGGTCTGTTGCTTTGGTTGTTTTGAACTTTCCAGGGTATGCCCCAACACCCCGTGTAGTTGTTCTTGGGTATTTAATTAATTTTTACATTTACCCAAAATTTATTTAAAAAATAATAATAAAGGTATAATTAGAACAAATACAAAGAAAATTTTCACATCATTGTTCATAGAATTCAACTCCAAGCTCAAGTGCTCAAGCGCTCAAGCAAGGCAAACAATTAACATTTTTAAATCCTTCTGTTAGATTTGGAGGATTTACAGGCCTGGCGGGTGGAGATTAACACCACCCACCAGTTAGGAATAAGCAAGAAGAAGTATCAAGAATGTAGAAATGGTTATGAATGAGGAAGGGATATAGAAATGAGGAAGAATGCTGTGTATTTCCTTCACTACTTCACTCTACACTGCATACTAACATACATATATATAGACACACATACTAACTTAACCTTATAGACCAACTAACATTCTACCTATTGACCAACTAACATTCTCCTAACACAACTAACATTCTACACTTCTAACACCTTCTAAACATCAATCAGACCTATAAGTTTCATATTCTTAGCATTTAACAACTAGGTTTATTTAAATTTAAAGATTAACATAATGACCGTTTAGAGCACTATTTCAAACACAACCAACCTAAATGATTATATGCTAATCACTCATGGATTTCAATTTTCATTGTATATGATCATGCATAGGTAACAGATTAATAGATAGGGCAAGTCATAACAGCTAGAAAAAAAAAATTACAATCTTTCAACTGGTTTGAATTAACTACAGGCTACTAAGAGTGGATAAAACACAGGTACAAAAACTCCTCAATCATTTTTGGCATGCTATTCTACTCGCATATAAAATGGAAAGAAATAGAAACCAAAGAATACCTTAATTGCAGTATTGATAGCATGAGAAGCGGCGAGCCACTGATCGGTTTGCTTTCCGAACCGCATAATGGCGGCCGCCAAAGCTCGAATTTCCAATTCGATCTTCTTCTCTATCACATAAGCCTCTTGGACACTGCCGTTCACCGCATCGACCAGAAGATTTGAAACCCGGTTCGCACTACGCACCGCACCTTTCTTCGATTCCTCTGATTATTGCACATAAAAAAAAGAAACAAAAATTTAAATCCCTCACGCAAAATTCTAATAGAATCTTTTTCCATTTGGAAACTGACCTGTAAATGCTCGGAGCTTGAGTGACCTATAATGGTGAACGTTGATCATTTGCGTCAGTGAAGCTTCTAAACTATTAGGCTCCCCGGGTCTTACCCGATCCATTTCTGAGTGGCCAGCACTCCTTAATTGCTGATTGGCCAGCACTAAGTATGGGGGAAAAAATTGTATGAATATTTAAAGACTAGAAGGGAATCTAAACACATACTGGAAATCCCAATGAGCCTTACATCCATCCAAAGATATTAGTGTTTTACATTTCTCACAAAAACCAGAATCATGAACAGAGAAGAATATTAAGAAAATTTAAAGGAAACATTAACTAATTTTCTGGGCACATAAACAAATTTTCTCTAAATAAATTACAGTTAACTACTTAACTTTAATTGTCTGAGAAAAAAGCAAAACTAAGTCATACAGATTAAAACTATAAATATGTAATACACTATCAAACATAAAACTTTATAAGTCAGTTTATAAAGTTTAATTATCAGATACAGATTAAAACTGTACACAGATTATACAGTTCACGGATTGAAGTCAGGAAAGGAAAAATTTTCAAAAAACTTTTATAATTACAACTCATAAAACTTTAATTTTCTGGAAAAATGAAAAAATAATAAATAAAAAAAATAGCAGTAAAATATACCTGTTAGGCTGTTACTTAATGGCCAGGTCACGGATTGAAGGATTCGAAGAAGATCTCCGATCTAGGGTTTCCTATGTAGAAAGGCAAGAGAAGTGAAACAATGAGCAAAATTAGTTTGAGACTGAGTATGAGTAGATGATGTTAGAGGAGACTTACCGGATAGCCGGAGACTGGCTCACGAACCCACGGAGAGTCGGAGAGGCAGAGACGACGGAGAAGACTCTGGCGATGGGGGGATGGTGTCTGGGCGTCGTCTAGGTGAGAGACTATGAGGGTTGAGACTCTCAAAAATTGTTGCTTTCAGATATGTTTATGTTACAGTAGGGGCTGGGGAAGTTAACGATTCTGATCTATCTCACTTTCTAGAGATTCAGGATACATAATTTGATTTCACATACACAATTGATCTGTAATAAGAGAGATTATTTGTTGCAGAAATTATAGGCTTCTTTTTCTCTTTTTGCTTCATTTCTCTGTTCTATATATATATATATTTTTTCTTTTAATAATAGCAATAACAACAACAACAATAAAAATACAATACATACAAATTAAAAAATAAATAAATTTGCCGGCCAAAGTTTTTTTTTTTTTTTAATAATAATCTCTCGAGGCTAATTCATCGAATCATAAGCGGAAACGTTTACAATAAATATTAAACAGTCAGACATAGAAACAAATTTCCTAACAATGTTATCGAAAACTTGAATCGCAGACTGTTTCACAAATTTGAAATGAAATCGACAGGAGCACTCCAAGCTTCTTTATTGTCAATAGTAATTTGATAAAACATAACGAAGGCATGCTCTAGTTCAAAAGTCGTTGACACCACCCGAGTATCAATCTTCATTCTTTTGTGGTTCACATACGCCATGACCAATTATCGTTCTACGCTTATAACAAGAACTCGCCAAAAAAACGAGAGGGAACAAACTCGCAAAAGAAACAAGAGGGAATAAACTTGCTAAAGATGCGAGAAGCAACAAATTCGATAAATTAACGAAATGTATAATAGCAACAAAACTTACTAATAAAAAACAACACTGCTTTGAATAAAAAAAAAAACCACTCATTCCTACTTCACCTTTTGCAAAACCCAAAACCTTCTTTTCCTTATTCAGTGGTGATGTACTTCTTGACAGATCCGAAGCTGGGGAAGAGGAAGAACGCCGGAAGGGAAGGAAAATGGGCGGCGATAGCCGAAGAACACGGCGACGACAGTGCGAGATCGTAGGTGTGGTGGACGGCGATGGGGGAAGCGAAAATGGAGAGGAGAGGCAGAAAGAAAAGAGCAAAAGAAAACGACAATCGTGAAGAGGAGAAGACGCCGCCGGACCAAAGAGAAGAAAAAGCGAACTAATAACAGCTGTGTGGATCATGGTCCATGCAATAATGATTGATGTTCTTTGATTTCCAGTTTTCACTAATAACATATCATTCTTTATTAAAAAAAGAAAAAGTACCCAGTAACATTTCTTCTTTTTCTTAGTAAAATAAGAAGTAATTCCTCCTCAAAAAGATATCCTTGTATTCGAACTAAATTTTATCCAAGTTGTTTACGACGCCTATATCCATGTAAGTGATGTAACACAATTAAAAATTAAAATCAAAAAACAATTTTAAGAAAACACGAAATATTAAGCTAGAAAACATTTAACTCCGAATTAGCTTCCATCCGGTCTGGGTGGTGTAGTTGGTTATCACGCTAGTCTCACACACTAGAGGTCCCCGGTTCGAACCCGGGCTCAGACATTGCTCTTTTCATTGCTCTTTTCATTTTGTGATTCAGCCTTCTTTCGACGTGTGGTTGCTTGGGTTACAAATGTTTTGCAATTTTTGCCCTACGTGATATGCTCTATGCTTACATGCCACCGTTTATTTCAATTCATGATTTTTGTTGCTTTTATTTATTTATTTATTGATACCTTTAAGTTCAATAAGTTGGTAAGTGGGAGTCAATGAGGCTTTGATTGGTTGGTTAAGGAAGATGGTGATATAAAGATGTTATTCAATCTTCTTTTTTTTTTTTTTTCTCTCTTTTTTTTTCCTTTCATTTCTTTAATTATTTTCTCTTTGATTAATAATGTCGATAAGGATGAAACATGTCAACAATACACCCTAATAGAGTGAATAAGTTGATTTAAAAGGGGTGGCCGAATTTATAAAATATATTATTTGTATTTATATGATCATGAAGTGCATATAGAAATATGATATAAAGATGATTAATATAATGTACAAACTTGATTAGCATATGTATCATATCAACTCGATTAATATGTTTTTTTATTCATTCATAAATATGACATAAAATTAACACAAAATTGATTAATATTACTATATAGTCGGGGCAATATCAACCAAGTTGTTTAGATTGTTTTTTGGTGCAAAGTTGGTTAGATTGTTGTCTATTAATTTTGTTAAAAATTATTGTCAATAAATTTTTATGATGCTAATAATATATATTTGTTAGAAATAGTAAACCCCTCAAACTTTTATTGTTGTAAGACTGTCACTTTATCTTTGATTGATCTCTATCAAGAGAAGAGTGATATGAAGAAGAAGATTCAGAATAACATGCACTTGGGAAGAAGCGATATGAAAGAAAGTATTATTGGAATAAGTTATCAAAATTGTACTTCCGACAGAACTTTGTTGGTGTCTACTAACTTGTTAGCATACACCACCAGTCAAAAAGGACCAAAGTTGAGTTTCTCAAGGATAAAACGAATTGTTAGGCACATTTCAAGTTGTATGATATGAGATCTACAAATCTACATTAGAGATAAATATGTGATAAATTCATAAACAATAAATAGACTTTGCCAAGCATCTTGTGCTCAGACAACATGTAGTGATTCTCTCATATGGAAGGTTATGAGATCAAGTCTAGTAGGGAGGTCTAAGCTAGATAACCACAAAATTCTAAGAACAACAATGGAAGCGACCTTCTAAGAAGTTAAAATATAATACTTGTTAAAAAAGTTACATTATTACTAAAATATATAATTATATTATTGAATCTTAAATCACACGAAAAAACCTAAGGATAACCAAAAGGCAAAAACAGAAAAGGGGAAGAAGAAGAAAAAGATGAAAGCAGCAGAAAGAAAGAAGCAAACAAAAACCAATTCCTCCCAACTCCCAACCAAAAAAGCCCTATCCCCGTCCCCGCGTCTCCATCTGCCTCGTGCCACTGGTCCTACGCGCCATCGAAATTCGCAAGATCTACATTTTTAATTATCTATATACATACATACATGTACTCAATGTAGTTGTAGAGTGACTTCATGATTCTCACGTCCCCAGCCATCATCCAATCCCCCCTCCTCATTTGCCCAATTCTTGAATCCAACTCCACTACAGCTTGATTTCTTGAAAGCCCACTCCCCTTATCACTTCAAGACTCGGTCATCATCAAACAATATTAAATTCTCTTTCTTTTTTTGAAAACTATTAAATTCTCTTTCTTTATTGCAAAGAAATCATTTTTTTTTTTCTTTTGAGTACCCATTTTCAAGGAACCCATGACAGAGGTCCTCCACTCTTCATCTCCTTCTTCGCCTTCTGCGTCCCCTCCCACGATATCCACACCAACCCACACCCACACTGGGCCATTGTTTCAGGCGGAGGCTTTTGGGGAGGAAGAGGGAGAAGCCAAGGGCGGGGTTAAGGAGAGGGATCAGCTGTCTTTGTTGGCCCTTTTAGTGACTTTGTTCAGGAAGAGTTTCTGGCTGGCTTGCAAAACGGATAGGGCGGAGCTTTGCGCTACTGGTGGCGGTGGTGGTGGTGGTGGAGGTATGGAGATTGGATGGCCTACTAATGTGCGCCATGTGGCACATGTTACCTTTGATAGGTTCAATGGATTCTTGGGTTTGCCTGTGGAGTTTGAGCCTGAGGTCCCCAGAAGGGCCCCTAGTGCAAGGTGCATTGTCTTATTTCTGTACCATTGTTGGGTTTTTTGGTGGCGTGTGATTTAATGTTTCTTGGTACCTGTAATTCTTGAATTGTAGTAATGCTGACACTTTGACTCTGGGAATTGGATCTTTATTTCATTATCTTCATTAATTAATTTCTAATTTCAGTTTAATTGTCTTGAAGTTATTGTCTTTTTAATGGCCAAATGAGGCTTTAGCATTGTTAATGGTTGACAAATGAGTTTATTAGGGTGGATGAAGAAAGCTAATCTCAATGCTAGGATTGCTCTAAACTTGGTTGGATCTCCGGGGTCAAATGCTTTTGAATAACTGAATTAAAGCTTTATATATTGTTGAATTCTGCAGTTCAGTTTTGGAACTTAGATTTATGTTGAGAAAATACCTGATGTGAATTGGAATCTGCATTCAAAGTCAAGATTTTGACCTTAAAAGTGATTGTGGGTTAAACTAAATTTATTAATTCTGATTCATCATTCATGCTTTTCTTGATGCTCAAATTTTTGTGTAACTTGGAATTCATTTTTTAAATATATATTTTTCATTTAACTGCTCCTAATTATGTCTAAACATGGCTTACGTTTGCTTGTCTGTTCATGGTATGCAGAACTCGTGCTTATAAATTTATTCTTTTTTGTACCTGCCTTGGGAAAATAACTTTTTCTATTATAATTGAAAATGTCATGAGAAGATTATTGGATCTTAGCAGTCAGGTTTTTGGAATTAAGCACTATATTGATCTAATGTTTGAATTTTGTTGAACCTCTCCTAAATCCTTATTACCTTCTGAAATCTGTTTCTTCTTATTTTTAATGTGTCATATTTGACTTTTCTAGAATTTTCATTCTTTCTTGCCTAATTATAGAATTCATTGGGATCATATTATCACTATTAGCTTGAAGTTGTGCTTAAGTACTGCTTTATAGGTTTTAAGTTTGTTTGTTTGTTTGTTTTTTTCCCCCCAAAATTTCAATTTCTCCTTTCTTAAAATACATAAATGTAATTGTTTCCTAATTAAAAGTTTATCATCTTTCTCATGTCCAGTTTTGGCTATCGTAAACTCTTTTAGGCAACACAGCATAACCTCAAATAGGCAACCCATAGTGTCTACAAATGTCCAATCATCAACATGAATTGTTGAGTTTAGAATATTAACCTATCAAGACGTGAGAAAGTTGAAATGAGACTCCAACCTTTTAGGAGGTAAGAAAGTAACAAGGACTTCTGTCACTAGGGATACAGAAACATGGACCTACTATTATGGGTTTTTATTGTTTAAAGTTTGGAGGCACTGCACAAGGCTCAAACATCATCCAGGTCTATGGAAGGAAGTTGTCACAACCTTATCTCAATTTAGAAAGCTTGTTTGTGAAACTTGAACTAAGGTTAATATATGAGCAATTTCCCAATTTACCAAGGCTATGGGTATCTGCTGTTTGAGATGATTAATTTCTATGCAAATGACATGCATTCCTGTATCCATACTGTAGGCCAGTTTTCTAAGGTCTCTGGATTCTGACAAATAGATATTATGTGATCTTACTTGACTATATTTAATTCATGAATATAAGTGTATTTTAATGTTCATACGCTCAGATATCTTGTATGGACAGCGTGTCTTATTTGCTATACATACCTGTATGCTTCTCAACCAGTTTTCCTCACATACTAAAGACTGCTGGAAATGTCTTGTAGTTGTATCTAAGACAGAATGTTTCCTCTGTAGTAGTCATGTAGAGAGTCTGGTAGGGCATGATATGATGATCTATTTTCATGTTTATCATTGACAATGTGGTCTTTTTTAGTTCTAATATCCATGTTATGCTTCTTTTTCACCTCTGATTGACCTGGAATGCTTTACATGTACATCTATTACACTGTTTAGTCCTGAAGGATAAGAGTATATATTTCGATGGGTGGGAAATGGAGGGGATAGAAATGAGGTGAAAATTTGTTCTCTTGTTTGGATGAGAAAGAAAATTAATGAAATGATTATGAGGAGAAAATGTAAGATAATAATCTTCTATCCTATTAAATATTTTTCCTCTCCAAAATAATAAAATTAGCCCTCTCTTTCTCAGCCTATGCCATATGTGGAATCTCCTTTCCCCTTTTTATCCTTTCAGTACACCACCTTGATTCCTCAATCCTCTGTGTCTACCTTTGATTGTATTTTCATTCTTATAATCCGAACACCATTTTCTTTGCTCTCATATTTCCTATCCCATTTTCCTTCCTCTCACTTTCTTAGCATCCACAGCCTAAGAATCCTAAACTTGGAACCTATGATTATGTATAGGTTGGGGTTCCCTGGCTTACTAATTGACATAGGCACTAGTCAGATGTGACGCCTTTTTAGACTGTAATTTATTTTACCAATCATTTATAATGGATGCTGTCTATGCGATTAATGATCATTGATCAGAGGCTTCTAGTTTTCATATGATCGATCCCTCAGTTCGTCATATTTCAACTCAAGCTAGAAGACTTCTGGAAAAGATTACCTGTGATGCAGTGCCATCTTTGTTACGATGATGAAATATTGCACAATTTCTGGTTAATGACTTAATACCAACAAAATAGTAATCCTTGCATTTGTGTAGGTGTTAGGAATAAATCGCTTGCTCTAATCCTTAATTAGTATTTTACAATCTGGTACTCTTCTCTGACACTGCAGAGATTTTGCAGCATCCTTGACTTTTTAATTCCATGTGCAGTGCCACTGTATTTGGAGTGTCAACAGAATCAATGCAATTGTCATTTGATTCCAGAGGGAACAGTGTTCCAACTATTCTTCTACTGATGCAAAGGCGTCTTTATGCTCAAAGGGGCCTGCAGGTACACTCACTGTTTTTCTTGTCATGCTTACACTCACTGTCTGTAAACAGGTTCTTGGAAGTCATGTGTAAACTTAATTCTTTGATCGATATTTAAGAGAACTGGTCTTGTGTTGTCAATGGTATCAATTTTTTCTGGCCATTTAGGCTTGGTCTAATTTGATTATGTGCACAGGCAGAAGGGATTTTCAGAATAAATGCAGAGAATAGCCAGGAGGAATATGTAAGAGAGCAATTAAACAGAGGAGTAGTTCCCGAAGGCATTGATGTACACTGTCTGGCAGGCCTTATAAAGGTTTGATATTATTGCGATTCCTGAATCTTATTGTATTACATTTACAATTTGCTATCACGATTATGCACTCTATTTGCTATAATTAGAGTGATATAAATTTACCCTTCACTTGAGTAGCTAATCATATAATGAATTGGCATTTGCTAAGAACAACCTCATTGCAATGTGTTTTAGGCTTGGTTCCGTGAACTTCCAAGTGGGGTGTTGGATTCTCTTTCCCAGGAACAGGTAATACAATGCCAGTCTGAAGAGGACTGTACTACACTGGTGAGACTTCTCCCCACTACTGAAGCCGCTCTGCTCGATTGGGCCATCAACTTGATGGCCGATGTTGTCCAAGAAGAACATCTTAACAAGATGAATGCCCGCAACATCGCAATGGTATTTGCTCCTAACATGACACAGGTAACTTTGAGTAAACAATCTTTTCCTTCTATCAGCGAGCAAATTAGTAGTGGATATGTTTGTTTCCTTTTTACTTTGATAGACAGCGGATTTGCTGTAGAAACTGTTTAATTAGTTATTGGTGGGGTAACCTTTCGGGTTCTTTTTCTGCAGATGGCAGACCCGTTGACTGCACTGATGTATGCGGTTCAGGTGATGAACTTCTTGAAAACGCTTATTGAGAAGACG
>CM008342.1:39078591-39096308 GCA_002525835.2 Ipomoea batatas | reverse complement strand
AGAGAAAGTGGGAGTGGTTCCTCAAACATTAATATTAATATTAATATTAATGATGATGATGCCAAAACATTAATGGAGTTGGAAACGTCAAACAAGAGTTCTTCGCCGCCGCTTAGTGCATCGCTTATGGATCAGCAGTGCGATGGTGGTCGCATGAAAATGGAAAGCACTACCACCAACCTTAACCTATGCACCATGGTCAAAAACCTTGAACCCATTTGTCATGACTGGATGGGAAAAGCTTAATTAATTAATGTAATCATCACCGGCCAGTTGATAGATGTTGACGACGTAGAAATCATGGGACATATATAATTTTAATTTCCTTTCATTAGTACGTAGTATTATTGAAGATCTAGTTAGAAGATTTCTTGGTCTGATCTTCGACCCCTTTCAGAATTAACATGATTAAATTAAAGCAATTAGAAGCTAGCTAGCTAGATCAAAATGATGATAACAGTCCCAGAATATTATGAAGCTAGGTTTGATTATTATTGTATTATATTATATTATATTATATTATATTTGTATTGATGTATTTTTTCGATTTGATGACTATCAATATAATACTTTGTTATTATCCAATAATATGTATAACAATGTTCAATCATGTTGTATATGATTGTTAGTTCTAAAATATATTCCAAAGCATACAGGGACGGATTTATAGTGGGTGCAACTGTCCTTCTCCCCGCGTCCCGCTCCCATATATAGCCCTGGCCTAGTAATTTGGTAAGTTATGCATGCAACTTATGAAAGGTCTTGAGATTGATTGAATTTGCCCTTAACATAAGTTGATGTGGTTTACCGATTTTTGCTTTCTTTTACTCATATTTTTTTTTTATGTATGATGTGTGATTTATAATGTGGTTTCTATTTGAATCATTCAATATAATTATATTTTATATTTTGGTATGATTATTTTTATAAAGTTTTGATGTATTTTATTTTTTGTCCATATCCAACCAAACATTGGCTTGTCCTCTCACCTAAGAGAGCGTTGAGTCACTGTAATTTATCCTTCCACCGTCTTGTTAGATTGGGATACGATCTAGGACCTTAAGGCGAGAGGTTTTATCTTTTGTGGGCAAAATCAGTATCTGTGTGTGATCTATCTAATTGATTAGGCGAGAAGATAAGTATTATGTGATGACCATATAAAAACAAATTAAAATAATGCCCCCATGCATAGGTAATTTGTATTGTTTTGATTGATATGAGGCGCATCTACCGGATTGTTTTGGCACTATTTTAACATTTGTTTTCCCTAATAAATGCGTTATGCATGTAGGGTTTTAGCTACTTACACGCCTTTGTTGAATATTCTGCATGCTTTATCGTCAGAAACATCAAACCAGCAAAGCAAAACATTTGTGTGAAAACCGAAGTACATATGGTATGAGTAGCATACACATATATTGTCGTTTAAGAAAAATGTATGTCACGTTGGGTTACTTCTTTGGTAATGTGAGCGCCGCCGTCATGCCATCACCAACCAATTGAAACTACCAATCATATAGGGCATCCGTCTTCTCTTCAATATGTTAAACGTTTGTCTAGTAGTATGTTCATAAAACAACCGGTTAATTCTCGGGACATAGACTAGTGGTTCAAAGGACGAATATGAGTGGTGTTTATCACAATTTTTAGCCGGAGAATGAGGAGTTCAAACTCTAACTTCCGCAATATTTTTTTTTTTTTGGACTAGTGCGCAATCTACATGTTGGATTGAATCAGGTAAGGGTCAAGTCCAGCACCATGTGGCTAGAAAGATTGTTGGGCGGAGATCGTGAAGGACCAAGTCCAGCACCCTACCTCTCCAAAATGCGGTGACAGTAAATAAAGAAATAAAGTTACGCCTTTGCTCTGTGAGTTATAACTTTTGACATAGTAATAAATGTTTGATCCTAACACTACAATTTTCCCCTTTGCCCTAATCATCCTACAGGGAGCTATCAGGTTCTTATTAAGTACATTTGTGGGTGTGACCAAATTTGTATTAATATTATTAGGGTTGTTTATTTGGTTAATTCAATTAATAACCAAACAGAACTAATAGATAAAGATTCATAAATCGAGTTGCAGTAAAAGCTAATTAAACTCCAATAAGTATTTTTTTTTTTATAATTACTTTGCAGTAATTTTTTTCTATAAATCAGTGTTTAAGTTCCTGGAATAACTCTTTTAAGATCGTCGTATTTAAGCTTATGTATATGTTCACTACTTTAGCTCAATAGACTATGGGTGTGTATAGATATATTATCGTTAGTTTTGGTATCTTGACTTTTATTCACTTTACACATTTGGTCTCTAATTATTTATGTTATCACATTTGTTGCATAATTAAATATGTTTTTGTTGTCACATTTGGTTATGACAACTAAATCTTTGGTAATTAACTACTTGTCGATCGAAAAATAAATAAATAAAATTTCTCATTCATAATTGCTAGAAGGAAAAAATAATCTATTTAAATTTAAATACATAATATTACTAGTAAAATTTGTCTTTATAGCAACCTCTAATGAATTTTTTATTTTTATTTTTTATTTTTACATTTTTCAACAAGTGATTGAGGGAGATTTGGCTAATAGAATCAAATATGATAACAAAAAAATATTTGTGGCTTTATGCACCAAATGTGATAAAATTAATACGAAATATTTGATAACTAAATATGAAAGTTTTTTTTTTTTAATATGAAAGTTGAATAATAGTCGAGAGGACAAAATTGCAATAAGTTTGTGTGTATACTTATTTTCTATTTTTTTAGTGGGGTCGAAATAATTGAATAAATTAAAAATGATTCTTTCACGTTTTGATAGAAACGTGTCACTAACATGTAGTCGTGTTGGGTATTTTATTATTTCACACCAAAAAAAATACTTTAAATAAAATATAATGAATCACATTTCTGTAATACCATCTCACATATCCTTATCTGTAAGACGGATCGGGTCGAGTCGGATCAATATGCAAATATCATATTTATATGTTCAAATGTAAAATGTTTGTTACGTTACTTGGAAAATGTAATGCTTTTGAGAAAAAAATGTAATAATACTATTACATTTTGATGTAAAAGTATTATATTTTTCATCAAAAGTATTACATTTTTTCTAATAAGTAGTGTTGACAAGTGTTTGTTACTTATAAGGGAAAACATAATATTTTTGAGGAAAAATGTAATACTTTTAAATCAAAATATAAAAGTATTATATTTTCTCATATAAGTAATAAATATTTTATTCCTAATTAATATTACATTTGTAGTATTACATTTTCATTTTCATCTGACCCGATTTAACTCGTTCCGTCTCCACAATGAATCAGTGAGACGGTTTCACACAAGTTATTGCCAAAAATAATAGCGTGAGTTATAATGATTTACATCTCATATGCTCTATCGTGTCGGAGCGTAGGAAGCCCTCGAGATTGGGAATTCAACCTTTTAGGAACAATATATTCTGCAAGTTCATAAAAAGATACCAAGATTATAAGAATGATACTATATTGATATTTTTATCTCAAAATATCAGCTGAACACAAATACTAGACTTTTAATTTGTTTACGAGGAGTCCATCACTTTAAGAGGTTACACCTATATTGTCGCTGGCGAGACTCGATCCAGAGTTATTATTCTCAAACTTTACTATCGTGACTAACTGATATATAATGATATGACTGGACTACGTTAGTCATGCACGTCAAAGCTAACACTCTTGAAATTCTTGGCAATTGCAGTATTAATTTCTCGGGGTTGGTTAAATTCCACCAAGATTAGGGGAAGATTATTGTCGTTATTACAAGACCACAAAGCAACAACGTTGTTTTACTTTGTGTCAATGTCGTCAAGACTTGGTCCTTTTTGCGTTCACATTTGACACTTCACATCGTTACTAAAGAGAAGTCCCACCGTTGCCGTTGCCTTTCCTTTTCCGTATTTACGCGGAGCGGTGCGACCCAATTTTCAAGTCCCGAATACGGAGAATCTATCATGGTTCTCCCGATTACGATTCAATGGCGACAATCATATGATTCATTTTGGTGTCTCCTAAATATCCATCAGACCACTTCAATATTGTTCATTTCCATCAACATACTGTCCACCTTTCTTTATCTAAGCTTTTAAATCATGTCATATACAACACACCTTCCCTGTACTCTATTAATAACAATCTACGAATGAGTCAATATTTTAATTCCACCCTAACCCTCCGATTAATGTTTCCAAGGGTTAATAAGATCGGAATTCAAATCACGCTCAAAGCAAAGCCCTTAGGTTCGACAAAGTCGTTAGAATTCCCTTCTCACATATAGTAATTCTAGAATCTGAAAACTTTTCAACATTAATGGAGTATAAACAAAAATGATCAAAATCATTAATTTGCTAATAACTGAAGTACCAAAAGTAGAAACAACAATCATTTTTTTTTCAAATATTTATATACAATAATGATTCTTTCTTTTTTTCCTCTTCTTCACGCGAGAAATAGTTTTCGAAACAATTACGACAAAAATGTCGAATTAAATAATAGATGGTGATATGGAAAAGCCATTTTGTCCCTTGTACAGAAGGCATAAACTCCATAAAGTAGACTTAATCATATATTGTCATCCACAAAGAATCATTCTTTACGCGGCAAAGTTTGATAAGTTTAATTTGGGTAATGATGCGTTGTAACTCACTACCTGATTAATACACATTTAATTTAATTGATTTTTTTTTTTTTTGGATGCTACTGACTCTATTACAGTGTAGTATCTGTTCATAAACTACTTTCTCAACCTACTGAAGAACAAAGAGACAGCAACGCCTCCACTGAGGCTCGAACCCACCACCTCCCGTATACAGGGAAGGGTTTGATACCACTGGACCACAAGGCCCTTGGTATTTAATTTAATTGATTAAAACCTCAATTCATATATATAAGCAGTCATTTTCCATTCATGCGTGTGGACATGGACACCGGCCATGGCCATTACACCTTCATTTTTCCAAGCACGCACTTTGGAAAATTTTGCCCATTTTGTTTTCCTTAAAGACCCAATGCCCCAGTTTTGCTCTGATCGCCGATAATGTCCCCAAGACCGGTTCAACCGTCTTAATATTGTTCGCTATTATGACACAAATGAGAAAATTGTGCGAATAAGTCTAGCCGCTTGTGAGCTGTAGTGATCAAAATTTAATTCAAGTCCAATCAAATTCATAATCAAATCATATTGTTAAGTAATCAAGCCAAATTTAAGGTTAAAACGTTTTGGCTCATGACTTAATTACTATTTTAAAAAAGTAGTATAAGTTACCATTGAATTAGAATATATTATTAAAATGTTTGTGTAATTAATTAGAATTGGAAGGGGTGGGTTCGAGCCTCAGTGGAGGTATCTGTTGACTCTTTGTGCTTCAGTAGGTTGAGAAAGTAGTTATGAACAGATACTACATTGTAACCGAGTCAGTAGAACTCAAAAAAAAAAAAAATTAGAATTGGGTCCTAACGTAGTGGTCCAAGCTTAAGCACCCGGCCATGACAGTAAACTGGCGAATGGAGACTTGGTACTTGGTAGCATGTGTTTTGACGTTTGAAGGGTCAAGAAGAGGTCGACAGCCACAGTCTCTTATTGTATCCACTAAGATTGCTATCCATAAGAAATACTTGCAAAAACATATATGTTTTTCACATTATGTGATCATACCACGTTGTTGTCTACTTGAAGAATGTTTAATTTTCTTGTGTAACGATATTGACGAATTGGCTCACAAATATTACACATTTAAATCAACCCATATGAATATTTGAATTACTATTGATAGGCTTCAAGAAGAATTGATTTTCAAAATATTGTAGGCTTTCATATTATCATGAAACCCAACTTTGAAAATGAGGATATATTATTAGTCAAATGATATGTTAGTTATGGAAAATTATTATATAATATAATATAATATATGTTTACTCCTTCGTATAACATGTTAGATCTAAATATAGTCTAATCATATAGAGTAGAATCTAGGAGAAGTCAAACCTCATAGTAGCGAAAGCGGAATCAGTGTAGATCTCCATCAATAGTTGATATCTTGTTGTGTTGCCTCTTGAACGGTAGATCGGCAGAGTGTTAGCCGTTCTCAAAATTCTAAATGGTGTATTGATATTTTTCTGAGTAGTATGAGTACCATAACTCAGGCATAATGGTGGAATAAAGACTAAGCCTAAATGTCCAGTCCAACTCCAGTCCAACCAATTACTTAATCGGCCTAGTCCACTTGCACCATATAAATATATGTGAAAAGTCTTACATAACAGTTTAACAATAAATAAATAAATTGGTGGACTCCACCACAATAAATTATAAATAAATAAATACATACATACATACATACACAGCACGCACGCATGCGCGCGCGCACACACACATATATATATGGGTTCCTGTGCGATTGACCTTCTTTGGTGCGGTTGTGCAGTTGCTTTAGGTGTGTGATTTTTCTTCTAAGGTACATAGTTTTCTTTCAATGGTAAAACTTATGGTGAATAATTTAATGAACCTAAAGCTTAAGGTGCACATACACTTTAGTATTAAATATAATTATAATAACATTTAATATATATTAACTGAAGTTTAATAGTGTAAGTTAATTTTGTCCGATAAAGATTAACAATATTTGTTATGTACAACTCAATAAGTATAAAAATACATACATAAATAAGTATAGAAATACATACATAAATCATGGGTAATAACATTACTTTACTCTTATAAGTTTTTTATTTAGATTTTAGATATTTATATTATTGTATAATAATAACAACAACAACGGAACCATTTTTATAAATTTGATATTTATAGTTTAGAAAATAACTAGCAATTCGTGTATACGTGTTTGTTTATGGGTCGACACAATAACGACACGAACTAATAAGACTAAACACGGAGACGAAACATTAAGATTAACGAGTTAAAATTCTTACCACCAATATAATTTGTAGATGAATTTACACAATAAATATGTTTTGTTAAACAGATTCTTTATAGGTTTAACGGTTGACCACAATAAACATAAGGGATCCTAACTCCTAAAGTAGAACCCAATATATTTTAATACTTCAATTTCTTTTCAAGTTCTAAACTCTAGAGTTATTACTTTACTAATTTAAAATAATTAATATTTAAGAAAAATAACTTTATAGTATATTTGTGTTTATGTTTTAAAAAATAAATCAAATAGAAAAATATAATTTTATATAACCACTAAAAATTTTAAAAAGTAAAAAAAAAAAAAATTTTCAAAAATCATTTGCGGTGATTTTTACCAAAACACATAAAAGGCCGTGGACTCTCAGGTGAAAGGTGAAACACCCACCACTGTACTTCCAGCCTACTCTCCCTTTACCGTCACCATTCCGAACAATTGTTTATCCATTTGGTGTCGTCAGCAGTGGTTAGATGGCGATACTGTACGCGTTGGTGGCCAGGGGGACGACGCGTTCTGGCGGAGTTCAGCGCCGTGACGGGGAACACCGGCGCAGTAGCACGCCGGATTCTGGAGAAGCTGCCGGGGGAAGCCGAGTCCAGGCTCTGCTTCTCTCAAGATCGTTACATCTTTCACATCCTCAGATCCGATGGCCTCACCTTCCTCTGTATGGCTAACGACACCTTCGGCAGTATGTGCCCTAAATCCCAATTCTGAATCCATATCATCACTGTCATTTTCTTTCAAATTCATACTTGTCTTATTATTATTATTATGTAACTATTTTATCTTTAATGTTCTCGATTTTTCTGAAACAAAATGTTATGAACTAATTTTTAGCTCAATTCAATGTCACTCTTTTCTCCTGCCATAGTTTTTCTATGAGCTTGGAGATAGTTAGATTAGGAATTTGTGCATTCACTTAGTCTGGGATTATACTGTGAACCATTATGAATTAGTCCTTGAACTTGCGGTCAAATTTGTGGACAATCATTAGGTATAAATTTTTCAGATACCTGCTTTGCAAAGTTGGATTATCCCAGAGTTTACTTTTTTCATTTTTCACTTTCTCTTTCTTTCTGTGGTGGAGAAAGTGGGCAAGACTGCAGAAATCTATAAGGCTATCAATCTAGGAGTACCCACTTACACACCATCATAATTAATCAACGCATTAAATTATGCCGGCAGTTGACTTAGTATAGTGAAATAAAAGATTGAGAACTTAGAAACTACTCTGGTTTGTGGTTATGGTATTTGCTCTAGTGTTGGGAGAGAATTCCAATCTAGTAACCAAACAGTTTAAGAGATGTTCATTACTTGACCTTGACTGCAATGAATGATCGGTTGAAGGGAGGTTGTTGAGGTCATGTTGCTTGCTGTGTATGCAAAGAGTAATTTTCTCTTAGCTACCTATACTTATACCCTATTTACATTTAACCATCTAAACTTTTACGCATAACAAAAAGCAGCCCTTATTCATTTGGTGTTAGACTAAATTCTGACCAATTTTCTGATCAATTATATATGATGTGCATATCACATTATTATGTTTAAGAGCAATTGTGTCATTTTATACTGTGTGATATACACAACCAGAAAGAGAGCCAATTGAAACAGAAACGCATATCATTGTTCCACCAGTTACTCTCTCCAAATGATATATATTTACTTATGTCTCCAAATTTGAGCTGATCTTTGTCTTCTTTTTTTCTTTTCCTTGACCAACAAAAAAAAAACTGTTCCTTTGTGAGTTTGTGCATAGTTGATTTGTGCAAAAGATGCAAAGTTTGCCTACACTAGAGAAAGAGCAATGTCTAAAAATTGGGACAAACAAAACCAAAGGCTACCTGAGAACTCTTTCACTTTCCTTGCTCTGAGGCCGAATGACAATCTTTCAGATTCAACAAGCAATGTAGTTACTGAGACATTTGAATCAACATCAGGACCTGACTTTTTCTTGTCCCTTTGTTTTTGAAAGTTTTATTGATGACAAAAATTCAAACTTTTGCAATTTGCATCTTGTGGCAATTATAGCCAAATCTTTTAAAGTTGGTAATTTAGTACTAGAATTTTAAATGTTGGAGCAATTTTAGCCAATCTTTTAACTCCTTCACAGACACACATCAAATCCAACCCAATATTAATTTTCAAATACAAAGAAAATTTTTGATGTGCAATACTTGGAATTTTTGCTCAAACTTGTTTGTTCTGAATGTTTAGTGCCTAAGCAAAAGTACAACGCACTCTAGATTGTATTTCATTAATTGCTAACAAGGCTTTTGTTTGACTTTACTTAGGGAGGATACCATTCTCATATTTGGAGGATGTTCAAATGAGATTTATGAAGAACTATGGTAGGATTGCTTCCCATGCACCTGCTTATGCAATGAATGATGAATTCTCAAGGGTTTTACATCAACAAATGGAGTTCTTTTCTAGGAATCCTAGTGCTGACACACTAAATCATGTTCGAGGTGAAGTGGGTGAGGCAAGTGTTTCTTCTATTGTTATTAAAAAGAGAAAGAACTACATATTTTATTTCAGTTTGAGTGGAATAAATTAGTGAATTATTGTTATAACTTGATCTTGAGGATATATTATTCAATCATAAGGGAGAAAATATATTTGATATTTTATAATTATAATTCAAGTCTATCTAGTAAAATTGTTGGAATGCAACTCATGTATTTGCAATACATTCTTTAGAAATGAAGATTTAGTATTTTAACTTGATTTGCTTTCTGCCTTCTGCTCCAGACTTCTGTCTCTTCTTTTTTGTATTTCTATAGATGCGACTTCTCTAAAATGTTTCTTCGTCTTATCTGTGAAATTTAAATCCAGATACGCACCATCATGGTGGATAATATTGAGAAAATACTTGAGAGAGGTGACCGAATTGAGCTTCTGGTTGACAAAACAGCCACGATGCAAGACAATTCATTTCATTTCAGGAAGCAGTCAAAGCGCCTTAGACGAGCTTTATGGATGAAAAATGCAAAGCTCTTGTAAGTCTTTCTTGACCTGAAACGGTCATTAGTCCATAGAAAAAAAAGGAGAAACTCCGATTTCCCATTTATTAAGGGCCCATTTACTCACGGGAGAAAATTTCCATTTTTTTTTTAAATGGAAAACCAGAGACTTTTCTTTAGGAAGCTATCTATAGACCTGAAAATTAAATGAATCTTCATTCTAAGAATTTCCCTACGAGACTCACTAATATCAGCCATTGATCTAGCCCCGATTGGAGGACCCCAAATAACTCTTGCATTTCAAACTTTAGTACAGAGCATGAAAAAGTAACAATTAACCCATCCATTTGCCTACTTAATCCATCAAGGAGTGCGGAGTTTTTACTCCTGTTTGCTGTTTGATGTTTGCTGATGGGCACTAACTTATATTTTGTTTATGTTCCATAGGGCTTTACTGACAGGCTTGATTGTCCTCCTCCTCTACTGTATAATTGCTGCTTTCTGTGGGGGTATCACCCTAAGTTCCTGCAGATCATGACTTCTTGGGGCAAACTGGTGGCACTTTGGCTATCGGCCTAACGAAAGTTATAAGAAGATGGTGTTTGCCTATCAGTGTAAGATGTTCGGACTAGTTGAGCAGTAGTTGGGGATAAAGCACGATATGATTTGCATTTTCTTAGTTGGTACACACATCTTCTGTAAATGTGTCTTCGTCTTCCTCTATTTTTCTGAAAACTGCTGCTTTGATTTTTTTTTTTTTTTTTTGTCTTTTTAGTATGATACAATGATACATATATCATGTATCTCCACAGATGTATAAACCATAAAGAATTCCATTTTTTTTTGTGTGTCATGGGATACAAGTTTGAAACTTGTATAATTGGAAAGTAGGCAATAAAGAATGGGCGGATCTAGGGGGCAATGGGGGCAGTTGCCCCCTCACCCCTCCCAGCCCTATATATATGTATATATATAAATACATATATAGCATAAGTGTATATATAAAAGTGTAAGGGAATTATATATTTATGTATATAAATACATATGTAGCATAAGTGTGTATATAAAAATGCAAGGAAAAATTGTAATTTATGCCCCTCTATAATATGTTAATTATTAATGTCACTTTTAAATTATTAGTGGTGTAAATATTACTCTCCAATTTTTAAAAATGGTATGTATATTACCCCCCTTGTGGTGTAAATATTACCTTACAAGAGGGGCAATATATATACCATTTTTAAACTACTAATATATCATGAATGACATTGATAATTGACATATTATGGAGAGATAAATTACCATTTTCTCAAAATGTAATGTATATGCATGTTGCTAAATATTTAGGTAGCAGCTAACTTAGGCTATCATTATCCCTGCAAATCTCTCTCTCTCAAAAATGAGTCTCACTTTCACATCAGCCAATTTGCAATTCATCTACTATTTACACTACATCCCTACAATATCACGTCATTTTAAAATATTAATAAATAAATAAAGTAGAAAAGAAAAGAAAACAAAACAAAAAAGTAGATAAACAATTTTTTTTTTAAAAAGTACATAAGCTGTCCCGATAGTTGTTTTTATAACATTTCAAAGTGCTTTAAAATTGTCGTAAGAAGTACTATATTTTTTACTCCGTCATTGATTATTATGTACTTTGTAATTCATTATAAACATTGTATTATAATTTATAATATATTTTTTATTTGAATCATATTATTAGTGTTTGATATTTTGTCATCAATATTTGTGAATTCATTTTGAATTTCACCCCACGAAAAAAAAATATTTTTGAGATAGATGTAAGGTAGTGCATTTCTGGGAGAAATTAGGGAGACGTTGCCAAGTGTTTTGGGAAGAAGCCCTCTATGGCTCGATGGGATGGTGCAGTGGTGCACCACTTCTGGTAGGCCCATATTTCCCAATTTCCTTTGCCGACCAAACACTCCCATCTTAAGCATCGCATCCGACACGTTGCTTACTCATCCCAGGAATGGGAAATCTGGTAGGCCAAAACACATGGATGTCGACTCATAAAAGTATCATTGGATTGAATGGATTTATTTATTTAGTAAACAATAAAACAAAGATGAAAACAGACGAATATTCTGTTCATCTGTTGTAGTTGCTGCCTATGCAAACATTTTCTGTTTGCCAAGACTTGTTTTATTTTATGGTATAAGCCAAGACTGCGGCAAAAAGCATCAATCTTTTGGCTTCATCCTTTGATTCCTCCTCACATTCCCATTTTAAACACCCAAACCCTCAAATCTTCTATTCTTCTCCTCCATCTTTGAATCTATGATGGCGACTCTCTTTAACCCTTCAATCCCTTCTTCTCTGATTCCCAAATCTCTCTGCTCGCCAAAATCCCCATTTCTCAGTCCACCCACCCAGAGAAAGTCTTGTAGTCAAGCAGTGAAAAGCACTGGTAAATTTGGTAGCTTTCTTGACTTGGAACCCACATCAAAGCCAGAGTCTTTGGGTCTTGATCTTTCCTGGCATGATCCCGGTTCAGCCCGGCCGCAATTCGACGTGATCGTCGTCGGGGCCGGCCCGGCCGGTCTCCGGCTAGCCGAGCAAGTTTCCCGGTATGGGATCAAGGTATGTTGTGTTGATCCTTCACCTCTTTCCATGTGGCCTAATAACTATGGGGTTTGGGTTGATGAGTTTGAGAGCTTAGGGTTAGAGGATTGTCTTGATAAAACATGGCCCATGGCTAGTGTTTACATCAATGATCACAATACTAAGTACTTGGATAGGGCATATGGGAGAGTGAGTAGGAAAAGGTTGAAGTTAAGGTTGTTGAGTGAGTGTGTGAATAACAATGTTAAGTTCTATAAAGCTAGGGTTTGGAAAGTGGAGCATCAAGAATTTGAGTCTTGTGTTACTTGTGATGATGGTCGGAAGTTAAAAGCGAGTTTGGTAGTTGATGCGAGTGGTTTTGCTAGTAGTTTTATAGAGTATGATAAGCCAAGAAACCATGGGTATCAAATTGCTCATGGCATTTTGGCTGAGGTGGATGCTCATCCATTTGATTTAGACAAGATGGTGTTGATGGATTGGAGGGATTCGCATTTGGGGAACGAGCCCTATTTGCGCGAAAGCAATTCAAGGATTCCCACGTTTTTGTATGCAATGCCATTTGGCTCGAATTTGGTGTTCTTGGAGGAAACCTCGCTTGTTAGCCGCCCATTCTTGTCATACATGGAGGTGAAGAAAAGAATGGTGGCGAGGTTAAGGCATTTAGGGATTAAGGTGAGGAGTGTTATAGAGGATGAGAAGTGCTTGATTCCCATGGGAGGTCCTCTACCGCGAATTCCTCAGGATGTTTTGGCCATCGGGGGGAATTCGGGGATCGTTCACCCTTCCACGGGGTACATGGTTGCTAGGACTATGGCAATAGCACCAATAGTAGCCGAGGCCATAGCTGAGTGCCTTGGCTCAACCAGAATGATCCGAGGGACACAACTTTATCAACGAGTTTGGAATGGATTGTGGCCCATGGAGAGGAAATGCGTGAGGGAGTTTTACTCTTTCGGAATGGAGACATTGCTGAAGCTCGATTTGAATGGGACTAGGCGGTTCTTTGACGCTTTCTTCGACCTCAATCCTCACTACTGGCACGGCTTCCTCTCCTCAAGATTGTCGCTTAGAGAGCTTATTATGTTGAGCTTGTCCCTCTTTGGGCATGCCTCTAATCTGTCTAAGTTAGATATTGTCACCAAATGCCCTGCTCCCTTGGTTAGAATGGTGGGCAATTTGGCACTTGAAACCATTTAAATAATTGCTTTATCTCAACTTAATGTAATACTTCTCTGTAATCAGATATCAGAAAGTGACCATTAAAATGACAATGCAAAGAAACAAAAAGGAAAAAAAAAATAGTAAAATGGCAATTCTTGGATTCACTTGAAAACAAGCTGATCATTGTTGGTTTATGATTTCTGGATAAAAGGGAAACTCTGTACTGCACCATTGATGTATTCTGAGTTTTTTCTGTCACGATAGTTTCATTCCTTTATTAAGAATTTGGAACTTGTTTGTTGAAGTTTAGAACCTAAAACACTTTGACTAATTTTTGATAGATTGGTCTAAAACTGGTGGAAGAGGTTTGACCTATTCCATTATCCATTCATCTACAAAGTAGTTCAATATACCTAGATATACATAAAGACAAATCTAAAGGCAATACAGTGTATATGGGATACCATTTTAGAATCTAATATCAGACTGATCAGTTGAGCTATAATGCACACTCAAACTCATGACGTTATAAACTTATATGTTTAAGATCAGACTGATGTCATTCAATTGAGCTATAATGCACACTCAAATTCATGACGTTATAAACCTATATGTTTCTTATTTTTTAATGGGGGGACTGTTGACATATATAATTGCAAGTTTTTGAGATATGAATCATTATCTTGAAAGCTTAATGGAGCAAGTAAACATGCAACAACTCTCCCTATAATCATTTCTCAAAACCAAAATAACCAAAGCATTCTCAAAACCACTCCATCATTTGTTCCCTTGTATACTAACAACAATATCAGTATATATATTCCAATTCCTTAATGGATCTTCCATAACAAACCAGCCTAGCTTCCTTCTACCTCCAAGAACACCTCTTTAGATCAATCTGATATCCCTTCTCTTACCAAAAAGCTAGCTAGCTCCCATGGATTCAGGGAAAAGCAATGGCAAAACAGCGATCCTTATGCCGGTGTCCAGCAAGGGTAAAGCCACCATCATTGCCACCACAAAAGCCGCTCCTCTCCAGCAGCAAGGGGGAGGGGGAGGGAGGAGAGGATTTGCGATTTTCGACTTCATTTTAAGGCTGTGTGCACTGATAACTACCTTAGCTGCTGCAGCTACCATGGCAACTACTGATCAAAGTCTCCCTTTCTTCAACCAGTTCATCCAGTTCCAAGCAAGCTACGACGATTTCCCCACTTTCTCGTACGCCATTTTCATTTTTCGAACTGAAATTCTTCTAAACCTTCAATGTATATATAGTTGAACATGTTTTTGTGCAGGTATTTTGTGATTGCAAATGCCATAGCTAGCGGATACCTTGTTCTCTCATTGCCTTTCTCCATTATCTGCATCGTTCGACCAGTTGCAGTCGGAGCAAGACTTCTCCTCCTCATACTGGACACCGTGATGACGGGTTTCACAACAGCCGCTGCTGCTGCCGCCGCCTCCATATCGTACTTGGCGCACACCGGCAATTCCACGGCGAACTGGTTTGCCGTTTGCTCGCAGTTCACCGACTTCTGCCAGCGAGTTAGCGGGGCGGTGGTGGCGTCGCTAATTGCAGCGGTCATCTTCGTCTTCCTCATCATTCTTTCCGGCATCTCTCTCACAAGGCAGCAGCGCCACTAAGGCACAAATGGATTTCAAGATTGATAATTTCCTTTGTTTAAACCCTAAATTATTGGCCTTTCTATTCTGGGAAATCTCTTTACTTTGTTTTCTTGTGTTCATCTCATATTCTTAATGAAAGTTAATTTTCCGTCCAGACAATGTTCATCAAAGCTGCAAGTCATGTAAATAGAAACCATGAATGATATTCATCACAACAATGGTTCTGCTTCATTTGGAGAGAGCTATTATCATAATGAACATCATTCACAATTGGTATGAACATTTATACTATGTTTTCTTGTATTCATCTCATATTCCTAATTCTCTGTCCAGACAATATTCCTCAAAACTGCTAGTTATGTAAATAGAAACCATGAATGATATTCATCACAGTAATGGTTGTGGTTCATTTGGGGAGGACTATTATCACAATGAACATCAGTCACAATTGGGATGAACATTTATTTAGCAAGGAATGTTAAAGGAATTATTAGCTTGAAGTGTGATAAACCAGCAACCAACCATATGTATATATCCAAACATAACATCACAAAAGCGCAACAGAAGAAGAAAAATGCAGCTGGGAAACTCCAATGAAGGTTATAGATCATAACAATAGCAGGTTATAGTTCTGCAACAAAGCTACAGTTTTGACAGTAAAGAGAAGCAACTGTTATCTTATCTGCCAATCTCGACGAAACTAAGATTGTTATTACTCTGTTGCCTTGCCTTTGCGCCTGCTGCTGCTACCGCTGGTTTCTACAAGGTAACAAACCATCGAATCCACATCGTCCCCGAATATGCTATAAGCTTCAATCACTTGTGGATAGCTGAAACCCATTGACAGCATAATCTGCATGCTGTCGCTGAGAACAGAATCTGGCAATCTCGACTCACGCCCTCCATCGTGCCTAGTGTCACTTCCTGATGACCCTACATTCATTTCGATGATTTTGGTAATGACATCCATGACAGCCTACTAAGGTCTCGTATAATAAATGACTAAATGGAGGCGCACACTTACTAGCTCCAGAAGAAGACGGTTCAGCACCAGAGGTGGAGGATTCTCTGTGACCGGGTTGTTGCTTGTACTTGTCATTGGCAAGATATTCAGCCCTAGAAGCCTCCATTACCATGCGTTCTATTTCCTTCTCGGTGAGCTCAAGATCTGAAATAAAGCGCCCTTCAGCTAGAAGGATCTGCAATTTGAACATCAACCTAATTAGAAAATGCCAGTGCGATTAGGGTAATGGTCACAGCATAGCCAGAAGTTGTCAAGGTACTCGCATTATCAATTTGTTGGTCCTGTTGTGCCTTAATTGCTGCTTTCACTTGATCCTTATCAACATTTCTCTGTAAAGTGTAAACCACACAGATCATAATATTAACTTTTTATGAAGTAAAACAGTACTCCTTGTAACAAATATAATACGAATTCCTGTTTTAGATAAAAGAGCAGTGAGATGTTGATCTGAGACTTTACCCCTTCCAAACAGCGAAAGCCAAGTCCTGCACCAATTGTTAATCGCCGAGGATCAACCAGGGAGTTGTAATGATTACCATGATGGTAGCTTAGGCGAATAGGAGGGGTGTCTGTATTGTAACTTCCATGAAATATGTTGATAGGCTCTGCATCAGTCAACCCCATGAAGTTAATTGCTAGGTACTCAAGAAAGCTCAAATTTATACAGCAAGCATAGCAACTAACATAATTTCAAGTAAACTAGCACCTGTGCTATATGAATATATATGGATAGGTCGGTTGTACATTTCACATAGAGCTTGAATCTCCACATTGTTACCGTAAACCTGCAATCCCAAACCATAATCAAATTATCACTATAGTGTGTGATTTGAAGAATATCTTAGACACATGCACGTCAAACTTGAAGAAACCAAGGAGAGAATGCTATGAAAATAATATAACACAAAGAAATGGAAAGAGAAGAATTACTGTTCTCAGAATAATAGCACTGAATATTCTATTACAGATGGGAAGGCATGGCTTAAGATATAAGACTGGCCAAGGTGAATTTATTGTTTAAAGTCTGATCAATAAAACAGACATCCCTTAAATGGAAGGCCAGTGCTCCTTTACTTTAGGCCCCCATTTTTTCTGCATGTCAGTCACAACAGATCTCATTGACTCAGTGATTGTTTGACTAGCCTATATCTTAAAATACAGAGATCAAGGCATCTCAGATGTAAGATCTGTCCTCTTCCCCCGGGACTGCACTATGGTGTTTAAAATGTATTTATGTATGTGAACACGGAATTGTAATTAATATCTATGTAGCACTTACTACCACCCATACTTTGTAAACAATGCTTGTTAATTTCTTTTATAGATGAATATTACGAAGTATAAAATAAGATTTTGTTTGTGTGTGTGTGTGGG
>CM008342.1:39062812-39078362 GCA_002525835.2 Ipomoea batatas | reverse complement strand
GTGCGAGGTCTTCTCAGGAGGCCATGTACACGTGGCGAGTTTCAATTGGCAGCTGAGCCAAAGAAGAAGAATAGAAGGTTTCGAAAGTTTTTTTTTTTTTTTTTGAAAACAAGGTTTCGAAAGTTGGAGAAATTGGTGCATCCCTTTACCTCCAATCTTAATTAACTTTCTATTCCTGTCTTAGGCCATTTAATTCTGGTTTACAATTAATTATTAATTATTGATCATTAAAACACAAAAAATTTAGTTATTTTTATTTCTTGCCCCTCAAAAGGAGAAATCCTAAAAAGAGTTTACATATAAGGCATATACTTTGCACTTTAGAAAAAGTTTTCCTGCCATAATACAAAATTGCACATCATTCAGCCAGCTGTTTGTAAACTGGGCAATAGCTGCATGTATGCATGCTTAGAATTGAGGTATAAATGTACAATTAATAATTTGTACATTTTATTTATGATATGAAAGGTTTCTTTCGTTCAGAATCTACTTATTATGCATTTGACATCTTAATGTCACGTTTCCAAGCATAGTATCTAGGAGACAAACAAAACAACCTCGAGATCATTTAAATATCAGCATAGCACATTAAGCGATCCGAAATATGAATAGGGAAAGAATAAAATATTATCTATCGTGAATTTGTAAAATTAAGATTATTTTCTTCACATTATTTGTATGCTTTATAATTTGAAGAAATGTGATTAAAGACTTTTTTTAGTTTAAAAAAAAAAAAAAAAAAAAAAAAAAAAAAAAGCACCCAAGCAACCACAAATGATTCCTCCATAAGCATTGCCTCATTGCTAAAGCCCATAATCTTGTCGATAAATCTCTTTAGCAAGAAAATCATTGCCCTACCTGTATGGATACAGATGTAATATTTATCACAAATGACCAAAGATCTCCCCAACGATCGATTTCATATTTTTGCCACAAGAAAACCAATGCCTTGTAACGTTCTTTTCTTAAAAGACAGATGGACTCCACCAACCAAGATCTCATTGCATCACGAATTAGGCCTCCCCTACGAGGAATTGATTAGTGTTACCAATAGCTCCATCAGAATTAAACTTGACCCACCCGTCACAAGGCTTCTCCCACGTGGTCACATATATGCTGAGGCAACCGTGTATAATCAAGAGAGCAGATCGGTGGCAACCATGGCGGGTCCACTTATCCAAATGATTAGGAGTTGTCAAAACTACTAACAAAATAAATAAAATAGAATAAAAATATCATCACGTGCAAACTAAACTGAATGACAACCGATTTTGAGAATGTGCAACTTCAAGTTCATATTTTCAACCCACCATTTTGATCATGTGCACCTCAAACTAGCATGATCCATTTATAGAGCTAAGAGTTTATCAGAAGTAGTCATTAATCACTTCCAAGCTGTCTTCAACTTCCTAAAACAAACAAACATAAATTACAAAGCCCTAGAGAGCATATTGGTGGAAACCATGGTGGGTCACTTGTCCAAATTATTTTTTGAAATAACAATGAAGAAATCATCACCATGTGCAGACTAAACTAGACAACGACTCATTTTGATGTGTGCAGTTTAAAGTTCACATTTTGACGAACCATTTTGATCATGTGCAACATAAACTAGCATAGTAGCATGATCCTTTTATTAGAGTTAAGAGTTTATCAAAGTAGTCATTAATCATTTCTTCCAAGCTGTCTTTAACTTCCTAAAACAAGCAAACAAAAATTACAAAACCCTTATAAAAATGTGGTTAAAAATGCAGGGCCCCATTGAAAAGCCAGGCAATAAGATTACACAGTACACAACAAAATTTGTTATCAGAGAACTAATTCCCTCCATCCTCCAAGTTAGACCGGATATCTCCTTTTTAGCACAAATTTTTTTCACTTCTTGGGGGCACTTCGATTGAACTAGAAATGAGTATGAAAACTGATACGAGGCAAATTTTACTTTGGGTCAAGAAAAGCCAGACTACCCTGCCAAATCTGTGCCATGATTCCCACTCCCCTCTGCTATAAATCCTGCTTCACTAATTAGGCAGTTTTCACCTTTCGGGAGGGTGGCCGACGAAATATACTGATGAGATCATCAAGACCCTGTCAAGCATTATCATTGAAATTGTTAGATATTTTCCGATCTCCATTTGAAATATAATATAAAATATAATACTTGTGAAGTACTGAAGTTTAGCATCAATTTGTTAGAATCTAAAAAGTAGAAAAATCTTTGTAGAACTCAGAAACCATACCCTGGTTGTGACTACTAGAAAACTGAAAAGGGTAATCAAGTATGATCCTAGCGCTAATAGCAAAAGCAAGTCAAATGTCACGCTGGCAACCTGCAAAGATCCATAACATTATCCAGCAGTTATGAAAATAAATACAACGAAATAAATAGCAGGTATTTCCTCCGAGGACATTTGCAATAGACCAAGGACTGAAACTAAAACATGTTTAAGTGAGTCAGAGAGAGAGATTGTATACTGCATTTTTTATGATTAAAAATAGAAACCTGATATATATGCAATTTGCTACTTGTTGAGTCGTAAAAGGTGAACATTCCATCAAGCACCTCATGCTGTACACTGACATCAGCAGTATGATCAGCTAATTCCTGCCAGCAAATAAAAAGTGTGCACTTGGTCAGGCCTAGTACATACATGTAGATACTGAAGGGTGGGAATTTGGTATCTCTATTCATATAAAAATTGGCTGGTTGGCTAATCATGTATTAAGGCCAGCAACAGATGAATTTGAGCAACAGGATATTATATCTTAAAGAAATGCAAGAATATTTTCTGAAGGAATGACTAGACCTATTTTCCCACAATAACAACATTTATCCACTGCCCATTCTACCAATGATAATTCCAAAACCATAAAAAATGCATAAGGATCCTGCACTGTGGGTCCTAGGCAGGTTCAAATATACTGATTTATAGAGTTGTCCACTGAATGGAGCAAAGTGCATGGTTAAAAATACAGCGAACCACTTTGGAAAACTTCACCCTAAAAATAACATGTAGCGTAAAGCAACATATAGGAATATCACATCCATTATTATAATGAAAATTGTCTAAGATACAATGTTTTCTAATATTACCTTTTTTAATGCCATGATAAGTGGATCATTTTTTGAGAGAAATGGTGCCACTCGAGGTGTTGTTGATAGCAGATCAATCCAAGAACGTATATAAAAGGGATTGATAGCTAAGCTACTACCATCTGCAAATATGTTAATGTTCTTCCCCTCATGGCCGTAGATGTGGTTCTGTTGATAAAGAAATTTTGTTAGAGAAATTAAAAACATCTTTTAGAATATTATTTCAAAGAGTTGCAGTAATGACAAATTCAAGTGGTGGTTCATTATAGAAGTGTCCAATATTCTAAAATGGTAAAACCCAAACCATACAAAATGGAGTTTTGGAAAAAATGCAGAAGTCACAGATTTCACCAAACACTAATTCATAAATGATCGACCTCTTGCAACTCTGTAAACAGTTTGCAAAGACAATTATTAAAATAAAAAAAATTGCAAATTACATATTCTATTTATATTTGAACAACAAAGTTCAGTCAATCATGTTTAGAAGAGTGGTTCTCCCAATAATGTTAATTGGGTGAAAAATATTTATATAGCAACAACTTTGTGAACTTTGTGCAAATTAGATGGTGATGTTTAAAGAATGGTCCCAAGGGGCAAATGAATAACAAAGAATTGAAATATAAGAAAACTGATTACTCTAAGACCAGAAAGCAGATAAGAGATTGTCACTTTGTTTTAAAAGAATAGAATGCATTATATATGTGTTATACTCTTGAAAACTATCAAGCTTCATTTATTCATTTTACATAATACAGAGTACTACGAAAAGAATCAAGTCTAGGACTGAGGTGAAGATGCATAATGTGACTAATATTTTAGTGTTCCAAATTGCATCCTGAGATACTATGAGAATATTCCAGATAGAATACACCCTCAATTATCATTAGGAAGGAAAAAAGTAAGGATCATAAAGATTTTATTATGGAGTTCAGGATTAGATTGTGTTATAGAAAACACAAAGATTAGCAGGTTTTGTATTACATAATTTAGGGCAATTTCTTTGCAGTAGCATTGGTGTCATGAACTCAGGATATACAAATGTTTAAGTTTCATACTTTATCTATCTATAGGAATAAGTGGGCAGAGAATAAATATGTGAACCATCTATCAGAAAGCATTAACATCAGACTTACGGCTAAACTTTTGGCAACAAGCTTGACACCCTGAATGATTGAATCTTCACTGACAGAATGTCTGCATAATGAGTCATGAATTTAGTACATAAGTATCAAGATGATATGTCATAAACAAAAGATAGATCAAGAACAAGTCATAACCTGTTATCAGCGAGACCTCCGGTACTTTCTAGCAATTCAGGTGGAGCAGAAAGTTCAGAAAGGGTTGCAGCAGTCACTCTTAGCTTTGAGAATTGTTCGTGCTCCCAGGCTACCTACAGCATTTCTTAGTAGCTTCAGCACAGTAAAACAACTGAATACACTATGCAGCTTTTTATTAACAGTTGGGTTCATGAAAAGGCACGCTCTGGTGGCTTGCAGCACACAACTTTAAATTTACTTCCCCTTGCAAGCAAAGATGTTACTAAACAATGATTCACAATGGGTGAGTGGGCTTAACAGGACATGCAAATCAGGAAAATAGAAAATACCACAAAAATGATAATAATTCCTGGAAAAAAAAATTATTCCTGAAATATTAGACAGGCTATAATTGTAGATAAATAGTTTGCAGTCAGCATTCAGTGGGAAACAAGACATTTTAATTATACACTTAAAACCATGCCAGCTCTCTGATCTAGTTCAGGAACCTATGATATATTATGGCGATGTATCCAGAATAAGAAGTCAAGGAGATTATCAAGTGCTAATCGATTTTATGCACAAATTCCTTTCACCCCAGGGAAATATTAAATCTGATGCCAGCAAAATCTGCATCAGAGGGAGAAAATAGTTAAGAAGTCTTTTCTTCTAACTGCAATTCTTTCCACCCTATAAGTTTTACCAAATGTTCTACCATTCACTTTTAAAGCCATAGTTCTGAAATTTATTCACCCAATAAGTTGGAAAGAAGAAATTTATTTGGAAGATTATGTTCTGAAAAATGCTACTCCACTTTAGGATGCAAAAGGAGCAAACTTTTCATTTCATCCAAGAAGGCTTTACACTTTCTTCACCAAGAAATTTGTGTAACTGTATTTCCATTGAGGTCAGCTTACCCCAAATCTAGTTCAGAGCTAATATTCTCATTTTTTAAGATTATGTTTGGAATACTGGTTAAATGCTCACATTTTGTGCTAGCTGAAGAAGGAAGAGGTGCAATGTGTACTTGGAAACACAGAGATCCTTATTAATTGAAAGTGAGTAATGCATTCTTTGCTAATAAGAATATCACATGCTTGCATAAAGATTTATAAATAATAATTGACAAAATAAATTACAACCACATATTTCAGTACTCTCTGTAACTACACTCTTAGGTTTCTCCTTATTTCAACTCTACTAATTTATACGGAGTAACTTTTTCTTAAGGAACTTTGCACATACTAGAGTAAATTAGAAACTTGGAAACATGGAGCAAATAAAAACTCAAATCAACAAAATTATGTAATCCCCATGAAAAATCAATAATTACACGGCATATTCAAATGCAGCATAGAGATAAGGAAGCTATATATATGATCCAAGTGTGATATTGTTTCATGAAATCAAATATCAGGATCAATTTCATTATAAACCATATAATAACAAAATAAAATAAAATTCATTTGATGCACACAAACACACACACACTTTCTAGCATTAAGATCTTCAGGAAAGAACAATATTGTGCAAAATAAACATTTGCAGTGAGTCTAATTTGCAGAGGACCATAGACATCTACTTACTCGAGGATTAGAGATATTGATTTTCTTGTGTTTAAGACCAACTTTAACCCCCAATTCTTCTCCAACATTAGAAAAGCCCTGCAGAAATCCAGTCATTAGTCTAGAAAGAAGTCCAAAGTAATCTTATTTGGTTAATTGCCAAAGGTTTCTTTCACCAATAGCTGGCATATGATATTTAAGTGTTTTTAGGTTTTGAGGAATTTCTCAAAGTACACTAATTTGAACAACAGTTAACTAAATGCAGCTGTTATAAAATGCGTTTCAAAAACAGTAAACACATTTACAGAATATGATATTTCATCACATTTGCAGAAGACAGTGTCAGAACTTGGTTGTAAAGTACTAAAGTGTGACTTAAAGTCGCATTTGGCTCAGAAGTTCCAGAGCACAGTAAAGATTGATCTGAGTTTTTCAAAGGAAAAGTGATTTCTTTTCAAAATAAAGAATATAAAGGAAACAATCAGACAGCCATTGCTCAAACCATCAAGCAAAGATCAAACTCAAAAGCATTCTAGAGTAAAACCAACCAAGCCAAAAACTGTAGTGAAAAAACGTTTTGCTGTTCAAGATACTAATGGTCAACCAATAACTTGAGTGTTGAGCATTGTCGGGTTAAAGAGAATTCTAGAAGCATGCTCTATCAGGCTTGCATGAAGAACAACTGAACAAGGCCACAAGCAGACAAAGAAGCATCCAGGGATTTGGTGACAGACATCATTATTTACCAATGCAACCTGATATCATAGTTTACTAAAGTAGCACACTTTGAAATTCCTATTTAGGTTTTTAACTTGAAGTCATTCCATCCTACCTGAAAGATTTGCTTTATGTACGCATTTTCGGGAGGTTTAGACACGTGCATCCATAACTCATTGTTAGATGAGCCAATGCTATTCAAGCAAATAGCATAATCTATACTCTCACGTAAACGTTGGTCAAAACTCCGAAGCCACTGCAAATATCAAAATTAAAAAAGTCAGTCAATGGAAAGATATCTGATCCATACCAGCAATGAGAAAGCAAATCAGGAAAGGGAGGCACCTTATAAGTTCCATTGTAGTTGTAAGGCCCGCCAGATGTCAACCCAAAAAGTAAATTGTACCTGCCTCTTGTTTTGGGATTTGAATAAAGAATGGAAAACAACCTAGCTAATTCAAGAAGTGCCACAACACCACTTCCATTACTATCACTCCCTACAGACAATGCCTACCAACATAAAATTTCTATATTAGGTTGTCATGCAAATTGCCCTTCAAATGTAAAACAAATTACAAAAGAAAGGTTTTAAAAAAATAAAATAAAATAACTTACTGGTGCAGCTCCAAATGTGTCATATGATGCAACTATGGCAATAGTTGGGAGTTGGCTCTCTCCATCACTTTTCAAGCCCGGTAACCATCCCTGATAGTTAACAACTGAATAAATTCACTAAATCCTAAATAGTTTCAAGGACAGCTTATAGACGATGCCTGTGAACATTAGAATAATCAATGAGTGAGGGACAATTAACAAAAACCTGAATATTTGAAATGGTGGGAGATGCAATTTTCTTTGGTTCTCGAGCAGAAACAACAAGCTTGAATCTGTAAAGGTGCAATTACTTGTTTAGTAAAGTGATGACAATAATCCAATATTAGCATTAGGATTGGCATGCAATTTCCCTGATGCATGTTAATAACGAGAAATGATAAATGAAAGATCAGCAAGCATTGAAATGGAGGAACTAATACAATATTGTTGGCTCAAATCCAGAAAAAAAAGGGAAAAGCATTTTCATGACTTTCAAAACCTCACAGATATAACCATATCGTTCTAAAACAATATAACCAGCTTTTCTAATAGGAGTACAATAAGAAATTTTTATGTTTCAAAAGAGAACGCATAGTCATGGTTTCGATACAATTTAAGAAAAGAAGAACCTATTTCTGGGAACACAAAAATTTATAAAAATTTAAATTTAAATTTAAATTCAAAAGCAACAAGAGCGTGCAAATCAAGTACATAAAGAAACACTTATAAGCAAAAAAACATAATAGAAACCCAAGTACAATATTTCACAAAACAATAAGTTAATCTACTAACCCGCCTGTTGTGGCTGTTGCAGGCTGACCAAGAGCATCACTTCTCTTGATATCAGCTAGTACAGAATTGATATTATCATCCTCGAAAGCAAAATAAACGGGATACTGGAACAGATTACAACAACATTGAATAACATTGCATTACGTTAGAAAGAGGGTGACAAAAAGTAAAGTAAAAGTTATCATTCAAAACACCAGAGAACTGAAAAAATAAACAAATGCAAAGGCCACCATCATAAAATTTATGAAAAAAAATTAGAAAAATGACTCACCCGGATGTTGACATTAATAAGCAACTGCTCCAGCTCATTCAATGTGTTCCTTGTGAGGTCTATTTCAGAATTAACATCAACTCCACCAGCAGTGTCCAGGTTATCTGGACTAAATTTTGGAGGGAGTAAGAAGAGTAAACCCCCTAAAAGCTTATTCTGTCCAATATATTCTGCCATAAGATTACAGATTAGGAAAAGCAATCTTAGTTAAAAAGACCAAAATGATGAAATTACAAAAGCACATTTCATGCAGAAGGAAAATTGGAAATTGAAAAGGGACACAACTAAGTTTGGAGGTCTATGTTAAGTAAATTGAAGTGTTACCAAAGTGCTCACTTTTCAGTTTTCAGACACTTAATAACAAAGTCTGGAAAACAAAGTCAATGAAGCAAGCCAACAAAAATTAAAATAGTTTTTTCATGTAAATAATAATAATAATGATAATAATAATAATAATAATAATAATAATCATCTGGTCAACTACATGCATACTTTGACCCAGCTTGTTTGGAGCTTTTTCTGCTTCAGTAAAATATACATTGTTTTCAAACCAAATAAGAAAAAAATGCCTCTTTATTAAGAAGCCAGCATCCTGGCTAAAACAAAACTATAAATCTTGCAAAATATGTCTATTTTCTCCAAATCTTATTCTACCACATCTTTTAAGTTAACTCACACATGCATACCATAATATGGAAGTTAACAGAAGGTAGCATCTGGAAATAATTTATTTTCGAATAATATTCACAAGTGTTTAAAAACATATTTTGTGTGATAAGCATTAAGAACAGTTAGTAATCAGATAATACAAGATAGGAAAAGAATCATGCCCTATGCTTGCAAACAGTTCTATTTTACTTTGTTTTTTAATAGTGAAGCTGCTGAAGCATGATATAACTTTTGTTTCGCTTGTTTCCAATAGTTGATATTCCATGCCTTACATTTGAGCCACATCTTCAATGTAATTAAAGACTTGTCACCAAAATATGAGGAAGAAAAGGTAATATATGCAAACAAAGAAGTGTGTTTATTTAAAGAATAAAGAGAACAGCAAAAGATGAGGGAAAAAAAAGGCAATATTCTTCTTTCCAGTTCAAGAATCTATGTCATCACTGACTTGATTTTGTGATGATGCAATAATTTTATCCCAACACAATTGTCAATCAGTAAAGACAAAGATGAAAACAACTTGGGGAAGTTGCTAGGCATCAATGCCAGACTAGTCACCTTTTTCTTCCTCCCTTTACCTGCTCTAAGGTTTCTTTCAATAACTATATGTGTTTCTACTAAACCCTATTTAGCATATCATACTGTTTCTCCAATCAGATTGCGGATGAGTAAGTATTCACTTCATACCCATTCATCATACTGCAATCTACTTTCTATAATATATAAAAATAAAAAAAAATGCATAAAAATATACGACGTAGTTCTCATCTCTATCTCCCATCCATCATAAAACCCTATATAGCATATCCCGCTGCTTCTCCCATCAGATCATAGATGATTAAGTATTCACCGGTCATCCATCATAACTCATAAGACCCTTGCAATCTACATTCTATAATACTCCATATATAAAAGAAAAAAGCCATATGATGTAATTCTCATCTCTATCTCCGAAAAAGCTAAATAGTCAAGCCCCAAAAGGTTTTGGTGCAAGTTGCTGCTTTGACTTCATTTCTAGCATGCCTAACAGCATTTAATGAAATGCACCAACATAAAATGGCTAGCTAAATCATAGCTCTGTGAATATGCAAACAGCAACAGTCTTCCAACCATACAAATATTTAAACATTAAACGAGAATATCTATCATCCAGCTGAATGATTTAAGGTGCACACATAAATATCCAAATGAACTTAAAACTCACTCGGAGCTTGGACTTTTTTTCCTTCGAAGAGTCAAAATGCATTTAATAGTAACCTAACAATGTTACAACTCAATACAATGAAAGCCTGAGCTTGTTTGAGCAATGAGCAGTAGCACACCTTTGATGAGAGTGAGATTCAGTTCACGAAGCGGAAGCATGATAACCGATCGTGATAGATCGGCAAAGGAACCGGAGCCGTCATCCGGGGATAAGAAGGAGGAGCCGGCGTGATGGTTGAGCGAGGCGAAGCGAGATCCATAGGGGACGCCGGACAGATCATACTGGACGAGGCGGTAGACGTCGACGGCGGTGACGGCATCGCCGAGCTCGACGCAAGCAACGAGCACGAACACCAGAACCATCACCGAGTAATAGACCGGCGTCAACATTTCCGGCTTCCTCGGTTCATTCGCCATCGTAGAAGAGTTGGACTGAGAAGTGTGAGGGTTTTGGAAGAACAGTAAACAGAGGCCAGTTGATCTGGAACGATAATAAAGATTTTTTACTGGCGGGCCAGACGGCTGGCCGGGGTTCACTGATTTGTGATTATTATTTTGTGTTGTTTGATAGATCGATTCAATTATAATTATGATAAAGAATTCTATAAGTCATGTGAAATGTCATATTTTAAAAATATAAATAGCATGTTTTCAAAAAAATATATAAATAGCATGATATATTAATAACTTTTTACAAGTTGTGTAACTAATTAAATTTATATTATTATTTATTTCAAATATTTTTTGTTACTAGAAAAAAGTTGTTATTGTGTAATAGTTCATCAATTAATAACATACTATTATATACAATAATTATACTACACTTATTTGAGCATCTTAAAAAAATATTATATTATATTTTATGTTAATAGCATCTTTTCTCTCAAAAGTTACAATTATTTCTCCTCAAATTTATTGATCAACTTTCACATTTATCATATTTATAATTATTTTTTCTTTTTGCCCATAGTCTATCAGATAATAGACCAAGGTGGCATTTGCCTTGTCTGTTAAGTCATTAAATAATCGTAATTTACATTCATCAAATTTCCCGTGTCCAATTAAATTGGGGTGTAGGGACCTTTGAGGTTAAAAATTCAACCCTTTAAGATTGAACATACATTTCTTGAACATATACATTTCTTGTGGAAATACAAATACAGAGAATGAAAGTAACAGAAAACCCAGTCAGAACAGCTAACAAGATGAAAGTAACATAATCACTACAATAGCTCACACCAAATTTTTCATTACAATAAAAAGTTGTTCAGCTTGAAACCTTAACATTATTACTCATACTATTACTGGATGATCCATTGAGAGTTGAGTCTCACTTATGTACATCAAGCTAATAGTATGAACTCATATACCAAAAGCAGATAATCTTTTAGATACACCAGCATGCACCCTCCTTCATTCCTAATCAAAAGACTGGAGACTCAACATGCTTCCACATTAAGCCAGGTGTCTACAAAAATTTTCATCAACACATACTGTGCCGAAACAAATACCCTATGCTTAAGTCAGTCTCCACATTAGTTTTCTTCTGCACTGGGCCGCAATCCAGATGAGTTGAATAAGGGAAGGCGGGAAAGCAAAATATCAAACACGTCTCTTGAGCCGAAAAGAGATTGCGTACCAGCAAGATGTGTGTTCCAGGATGCATCCAACTCTTTCAATGGATCAAAATATGAATGTATGTTAGTGAAAATTTTGCTCAGTCACCAGACACTTCTTCATTCTCGGGAAAAATAAATTGAAGGTCTTCGTTGTCCCTATACACTTGCACCAGAGCAGCAGCTTTATATGCAAACAACCCAACCATTGCAGGCAGCAGCTGTGTACACCACAAAGTAAAGAAGATAGTCAACAAACTTAGAGCTTACAGAAGACCGCTTTAGGTCAAATGACAGAAGTTCTGCACGTTACCTGGAAGTCAACAAGATCATGTGCAAAATGCTGACATAACTCCCATAATCCATATATTGCTGCGGGTATAACAAGTCTGGGAGATGAAAGAGCAATGCCACTACCATTAACTGATTTCAAAAACATGTCCTCCAAGTCCTCACTTCTAATTCCAATCCTGTAAGAAAATTAGTCCAAACTTTAAGTCTGCAAAACTTCAAGTTGAGTCTCACAATCAAAAGTAATGAATTTATGGATTTAAAATTACTTTTTTGTTTTCTTTTTCAAGAAAATTTCTGGAACCATTTCCTTTGAGAGCTTATCTGCACGTTGGCATAAGAGTTGAAAGTATATGCAACTGCACATAAATGTATCAGCCAAACTTGTTAGTCAGTAATACATAGAATAAGAATATGAAGACAAGTACAGTTTTGCACACACACACACACACATATATATATAGAACTAGCCAAGACGTTCAATTGAATAAGGTATGGCTCCTGGCACCACTTTAGTGTCAATGAATGAGAGCTTCTTGGCAAAGCATACCCTCTATGGCTTAAGTAGTTCAACGTTATCATGCTTAATTATCCAAACTTGCCAAGCTCAGGTTACACAATGACAAAACATCTGGCAGAAATGCTTTAAGCAAAAAATATCAGACCCAACCTGAAACACACTCCTGTTGCATAGCTGAGAGCAGCCTGTAATGAACAAGCAAAACCGGTCAATCATATAGGGTACATAATGCACAAATTTCTACAATTTCTTTTTAGGGGGTGGGATTCATTATTTATTTCTTCAGGATGTTATCAATGACTATATGAGGGGTCTATGTAGCTCAAATAGCATGGTTTCTTTTGTGGAAAATTTCACAACTCATGTTTCTAGGTCTCTGGTATGTTTGTGCTTGGGTACACCGTACACCTGTAAAATGACCTATAAAACACACAAACACAGCCCCATTTTTTCCTTCTCAAGAAGTAGGTAAAACTGGAAAATAAACTTTGCAAAATCTCAATTGTACTAACAATGGTAAGTAGATGGAGTGCAAGACAGAAAGGCACCACTAAAATTTTAAGATTATTAATTACATTAATATGGTTTCCAAAGATTAATTAGGAAGATCTTTGTGCTTCGCTATTCAAATATTCATCATATTGGCAAATATTTCTTACTATGTGGAGTCTCATCCGTTGTTATTGAGTAATGAGATTTTTCCAATTTCCAGTAAGTAAATTAAAGGTTTGATTTTCTTTATTTTGCTAATGCATAAAATAAGGCAAGAATTTCTTTGTAGAATACACACCCGAACACACATTCTTTAAAATATGAATAACTCAAAAAATATTATATGAAGTAGAAATCACCTGTGGTGATAAAGCTACCAGGCAATAGCCACCACAAGCGGCCCCAATGCTCACAGTCAAAAATAGCAAGTCCCTCTTCAGCTGTAACCAAAGTTATAAACCACACGGCAACTCTGGTTACTCCAAGAAACTGATGAACAAGACTATATGCCACTATAACTCAAGCTACAAGTATCTAAGAGAGATTTGAGTTTCAAAGAGAACATACAGCCTCATATCTGAGAAAGTTCAGCCTTTTCCTTCTCTCACTGTCATCTCGTATTTCCTGTCCATTTCATTACAAGTACCAGTTAATGACTTAACGAAACCAGCACGTAAATATCTAATCTTTCCTTCCCATGATTAACCCGCAGCAACAACCGAAAAAGCCAGTTTGCTAACTATACCTCTATGGTCCTCTTCTTATTAATGGGCGCTGACGCCTCACCCGATAGCCATTCACTGGTGCTCTTCAATTTCAAAAATCCACCCTCATTTTCTTCCCCTAAAGCCTGCATTTTCATTCTTTTGTTTTAACCTTATAGCCAGTTTAGTAAATGCTAATGAATACTTCAAAGTTCAAATTGAAAGAAAATATATCAAAAGGGGAATTCATTCATTCATTCATTTGCATAAACATGAATGCATATGTATGTATACAATCAGTACCTCCTCCAATAACTGAATGGTGTTAGTAGGTACAGTGCCAGATTCTGTATCATCGACGCTCGCAATGTCCCTTAGCCAAATTCTGTCAGAAACTCTAGCTATGAAGTCCCCATTTAATTTCCTTTCCTTCAAGAAGTCTCTCAAAACTTCATCCACATCAACTCCGCTCACTATTAACCATTTCCCATAGCATTTTTTTAGAAAAAAAAATTCCCAAATTTATAATTCAAAATCAAATTAACATGGGGAGGGTAAGAGAAGAGTACCAGGAGGAGATGTTTTGATAACAGAGAGCACCCTTGGGATTGTTGAACTAAAACGACGCCGGGTGGGGGAGGATTTCAGTGGCAGCGTTGGAGTAAAGATTGCGGAAACAGAGTTCATTTTGAATGCGCAAATATCTCTGTACACTTTTGTTCTCTTGCTTCTGCTCCTCCAAATGATATCTTCTGTAATCAATGATATCCAAAGGTGGAAGAAGAGGGTATCTTAGCAAATATGACTAACATCTCAATTTTTTAATTTTAAATATCTTATTACTTTTTTAAAATATTCTTTACAAGATAGTATATGTTATTTATATTTTTTCAAACATTTTTAATCTAAAAAGTCTAAGCCCACCATCAGCTTCAAACCTCTTACTACCCCTTTAAAATAGTACATGGGATGTCATCTCATTGTATAATAGTTGACAATACATATTTACTTTAGTGTTGATAAAAACGTAATTTTTGCCTAGTAACACCCGATTGCACTTTCATAATAGATGAGTTTGAGTCTCGGTGGAGACAATATTGACTCTTCGTGCTCCAGTAAATTGAAAAAGTAATTATAAACAGATACTACATTGTAACATAGTCAATAGTACTAATTTTTTTTCTAAAGATATTATTATCCCTTTAGAAACTTATTCAGTTTTCATGTTTTTGTTTGGAACATGGTCATATTTAAAAATAGACATGAATAAAACAAAAACTCATGAACAATTAGTAAAAGTACAATCAAATACATGCTATGATAATAGTTTTCTTATTGATCATATCTTTTCTACAAAATTTACAAATTAAAAGGTAGTAAAAAGATATGATAACATGATATATTTCTTCTTTTATTTAGTACGGAGTAACAAAAAAAAGTAGATATGGAAAATGTCAGTAATATAAACATTGTTATATAGGGTTTTAGATGTAGAGCAACAGACAGAAACCCTAACCCAGCACCTAACAATGGCTGTGCTGAGCGCGAAGCAGGTGCTGCAACAGAGCAACACCGATGACCCCAACTCCATTTCCAATCTATCCCTCACCCACAAGGCTCTCTCCGACGTAACTTTTCTCCCAAACAGTCCATTACTTTCTCTTTCAAGTTCACTTATTGATTTATACTTCAATTGTGTGTGTGTGTGTGTGTGTTTTTTTTTTTTTTTTTTTTGTTGCATTCACAATTATTTTTTAAAAATA